>JAWDGP010006827.1:545000-565416 GCA_033675545.1 Elysia crispata | reverse complement strand
AAGAAACTTTAAGATACAATGCCAAACAGAAAAGGCAAAAGATGTTCTGGGGTTTGCAATTTCAGAGTTTAGCTATCTCCAGATGGTTAGCCACGGTCTGAGCCAACGGTACATGAGCACAACATGCATTCTTTTGAGAGGACCTATGTGCGACCATTGAAAGAAAGTCGCTCCAAGCTGTACTTTTCACTTCCGCCTTGTTAGCCGCTAAAGCTTTGGAAGTTAATTTGAAACCATACTGATGACGCTGTTTTTACACGAGGCTGTTAATTACATTTGGTCTCAGTCCGCCGAGGAGAAACCTTGGCCGGGAACTCAACCGGGCTTTTTCATGAAGCGCCCGCGATAGACAGTAGACCACGCGTGGAATTGTGGGTGACTGGCGACTGTGGGGAAGCCGCCGCACGGTTTTGGTGGCATTAACGTCTGGGCCCTCCTGCGCTGCAATAGGAACAAGTCATGTTGCAGGACAGTCGAGATGTTTAACGAGGGTTTTACGAGCGCCCATGATGCCTTTGGCGTGGAATTTGCGGTATAAAAAAATGTATCTTGGCTATAAATCCGGCATTAACATTATCAGTCAACGCCCGAAAATAAGACTGCAAAGTGCAACTAAAGAATTGACGCACATATAGCTCATCCCCACTGACCCATCACGGTCTCCATGGGCAGGAGGCCCCACTTTGTTGAATGGATCAATATCATTCTGTCTTTACCAGAGCTCTCATCTTGTACATAACGAGAATGGTATAAAGAGAAGACAAATATTATCGCATTGGGGTGGATTGGGTGACCCTAAACCTCCTTGAGGTCCATTCCCTTGTCATGGTATGGAGGCTCATGCGTGCCTCGGTGACCCTTGTGAGCTGTTCCAGGAAGCGGTCCACCCATGCTGGATAGGTCACAATGTAGAGAGGCCAGGACCAAACGTTGACCAGACAGACCGACACACAATTAGGACTGTGACAAAGAAGGTAGGTGCATCTCCTCTGCATGAAGAATGTCCGTCGGGACTGGAACCCACTGAGCCCAAGACGCGTTTTTTTTTTTTTTGAGGGGGGGGGTGATCAACACGTTATTTTTAGGGGTCTTGCCGCGCATCTCAAGAGCACTCATACCAACCTCTGCAGAGAGACGACCACTGACTGACGGACGCGCTAACAATTTACTCTGACAAAAGCACTTAGCTAGTGAAGGAAACATCATAAAACTTGGGTGGAGAGGACTCATAAAGTCTTAGACGATAGCCCTCTACCGGAGGAGGAGGACACCCGAAGAAAAACCTTAGCCGCCGAAATCCGGATAACATCAACCTCAGGTTTCGGGATTGAATCGGATTTTCACGAGCTGCAAATCAATGTCTGTGCAACTTAGGTTATGACAATGTGGTGTCGTCCTGTTGATTCGTGGCCAGGATGGGACGGCGGCGCCAGGTCCAAGGCCCTGAGGCGATCCAACTTATGCTATCGACAGCGATTCTGACTCTCTTGTGATGGCTATGGGGAGAGCATCGACGTTTGCTGCCTCCAGTAGACGCGCATCTTAACAGGATGGGACGGCGCAAGGTCCAAGACCTAGAATGGGTCCACCCCATGCCTATTCACCACAATTCTGCCTCTCTTGCCATGGCTATGGGAGAGCAGATTAGGGCGTTCATGGCCAACTGTTTCGAATATCTCACTGGATTGCAGAAGGAGTGAAACAAAAGAAATTGGAACTTGAATAATTCCTTTAGAAAAAGCAATATCGACGTTTGCTGCCACCAGAAGACGTTTCTTAACAGTTCCTGCAGGTTCTCGCCAGAGAGGTAGATAATATGTGGGAGACTTCCAACAGCCCCGTGTATGGGGCTATAAAAACTTAGATGCAAAAGGAGGAGAGCTGTAAAGGATCGAATTACAAGCAACAAGTTCATACTTTATGAGAACATCCCTTATGATGCGCGAACATAACTCAAGATCGTGGAATACAACAACCACGAAGGTCACACAACGAGAAGTCTAGTCTCAACATGGAGGCAGTGACCATAGGCCAGTGGTCCTCAATGCCAATAGAGACATCAAACATCATACCCACACAGATTGCCAACTCTGGAACTACAAAAAGGCAGATAGGGAGAAACTTCAGGAAGTAGCAGATGCAAAAAGAGGCGATGGAAAGGATTGAATGACAAGCACTAACAAGTTCATACTTATGAACATGGGGAGCCAATTTGCGAATTCTACGTCAAGTGTACACAGGCAATGTCCGACCTGTGACAGAATATGCTCCTTCACCATGGTCCACAGCATCGAAGGCAGACAAGACCATGTAGACAAAGTGCAAAACATGGGCCTGAGGATCACTCATGGTGAGAACAAAAGAGCACACCCATCTGGAAAATGGAGAAAATGGCGAATATTCAGCCTCTTGAAACAAGAAGAAACTTTAAGATACAATGCCAAACAGAAAAGGCAAAAAAGATGTTCTGGGGTTTGCAATTTCCAGAGTTTTAGCTATCTCCAGATGGTTAGCCACGGTCTGAGCCAACGGTACATAGGCACAACATGCATTCTTTTGAGAGGACCTATGTGCGACCATTGAAAGAAAGTCGCTCCAAGCTGTACACTTTTCACTTCCGCCTTGTTAGCCGCTAAAGCTTTGGAAGTTAATTTGAAACTTCATACTGATGACCGCTGTTTTTACACGAGGAATTGTTAATTACATTTGGTCTCAGTCCGCCGAGGAGAAACCTTGGCCGGGAACTCAACCGGGCTTTTTCATGAAGCGCCCGCGATAGACAGTAGACCACGCGTGGAATTGTGGGTGACTGGCGACTGTGGGGAAGCCGCCGCACGGTTTTGGTGGCATTAACGTCTACTGGGCCCTCCTGCGCTGCAATAGGAACAAGTCAGTGTTGCAGGACAGTCGAGATGTTTAACGAGGGTTTTACGAGCGCCCATGATGCCTTTGGCGTGGAATTTGCGGTATAAAAAAATGTATCTTGGCTATAAATCCGGCATTAACATTATCAGTCAACGCCCAAATAAGACTGCAAAGTGCAACTAAAGAATTGACGCACATATACTATCCCCACTGACCCATCACGGTCTCCATGGGCAGGAGGCCCACTGTTGAATGGATCAATATTCTGTCTTTACCAGAGCTCTCATCTTGTACATAACGAGAATGGTATAAAGAGAAGACAAATATTATCGCATTGTGGGAATTGGATTGAGTTGACCCTAAACCTCCTTGAGGTCCATTCCTTGTCATGGTATGGAGAGCTCGCGCGTGCCTCGGTGACCCTTGTGAGCTGTTCCAGGAAGGGTCCACCCATGCTGGATAGGTCACAATGTGAGAGGCCAGACCAAACGTTGACCAGACGAGACCGACACACAATTAGGACTGTGACAAAAGGTAGAGTGCATCTCCCTCTGCATGAAGACTGTCCGTCGGGACTGGAACCCACTGAGCCCAAGACGCTTTTTTTTTTTTTTTTTTGAGGGGGGGGGGGGGGGGGGGTGATCACACGTTATTTTTAGGGTCTGCCCATCTCAAGAGCACTCATACCAACCTCTGCATAGAGACGACCACTGACTGACGGACGCTAACAATTTACTCTGACAAAAGCACTTAGCTAGTGAAGGAAACATCATAAAACTTGGGTGGAGAGGACTCATAAGTCTTAGACGATAGCCCTCTACCGGAGGAGGAGGACACCCGAAGAAAAACCTTAGCCGCCGAAATCGGATAACATCAACCTCAGGTTTCGGGATTGAATCCGGATTTTCACGAGCTGCAAATCGGCCATGTCTGTGCAACTTAGGTTATGACAATGTGGTGTCGTCCTGTTGATTCCGTGGCCCAGGATGGGACGGCGCCAGGTCCAAGGCCCTGGAGGCGATCCAACTTATGCTATCGACAGCGATTCTGACTCTCTTGTGATGGCTATGGGAGAGCATCGACGTTTGCTGCCTCCAGTAGACGCATCTTAACAGGATGTAAGACGGCGCAAGGTCCAAGACCTACAAGAATGGGTCCACCCCATGCTATTCACCACAATTCTGCCTCTCTTGCCATGGCTATGGGAGAGCAGATTAGGGCGTCTGGCCAACTGTTTCGAATATCTCACTGGATTGCAGAAGGAGTGAAACAAAAGAAATTGGAACTTGAATAATTCCTTTAGAAAAGCAATATCGACGTTTGCTGCCACCAGAAGACGTTTCTTAACAGTTCCTGCAGGTTCTCGCCGGAGAGGTAGATAATATGTAGGAGACTTCAACAGCCCCGTATGGGGCTATAAAAACTTAGATGCAAAAGGAGGAGATGTAAAGGATCGAATTACAAGCAACAAGTTCATACTTATGAAGACATCCCTTATGATGCGCGAACATAACTCAAGATCGTGGAATACAACAACCACGAAGGTCACACAACAGAGAAGTCTAGTCTCAACATGGAGGCAGTGACCATAGGCCAGTGGTCCCTCAATGCCAATAGAGACATCAAACACATCATACCCACACAGATTGCCAACCTGGAACTACAAAAAGGCAGATAGGGAGAAACTTCCCGGGAAGTAGCAGATGCAAAAAAGAGGCGATGGAAAGGATTGAATGACAAGCAACAAGTTCATACTTTATGAACATGGGGGAGCCAATTTGCGAATTCTACGTCAAGTGTACACAGGCAATGTCCGACCTGTGACAGAATATGCTCCTTCACCATGGTCCACAGCATCGAAGGCAGACAAGACCATGTAGACAAAGTGCAAAACATGGGCCTGAGGATCACTCATGGTGAAACAAAAGAGCACACCCATCTGGAAAATGGAGAAAATGGCGAATATTCAGCCTCTTGAAACAAGAAGAAACTTTAAGATACAATGCCAAACAGAAAAGGCAAAAAGATGTTCTGGGGTTTGCAATTTCCAGAGTTTAGCTATCTCCAGATGGTTAGCCACGGTCTGAGCCAACGGTACATAGGCACAACATGCATTCTTTTGAGAGGACCTATGTGCGACCATTGAAAGAAAGTCGCTCCAAGCTGTACTTTTCACTTCCGCCTTGTTAGCCGCTAAAGCTTTGGAAGTTAATTTGAAACCATACTGATGACGCTGTTTTTACACGAGGCTGTTAATTACATTTGGTCTCAGTCCGCCGAGGAGAAACCCTTTGGCCGGGAACTTCAACCGGGCTTTTTTCATGAAGCGCCCGCGATAGACAGTAGACCACGCGTGGAATTGTGGGTGACTGGCGACTGTGGGGAAGCCGCCGCACGGTTTTGGTTGGCATTAACGTCTGGGCCCTCCTGCGCTGCAATAGGAACAAAGTCATGTTGCAGGACAGTCGAGATGTTTAACGAGGAGTTTTACGAGCGCCCATGATGCCTTTGGCGTGGAATTTGCGGTATAAAAAAAAAATGTATCTTGGCTATAAATCCGGCGCATTAACATTATCAGTCAACGCCCAAATAAGACTGCAAAAGTGCAACTAAAGAATTGACGCACATATACTATCCCCACTGACCCATCACGGTGCTCCATGGGCAGGAGGCCCACTGTTGAATGGATCAATATTCTGTCTTTACCAGAGCTTCTCATCTTGTACATAGCGAGAATGGTATAAAGAGAAGACAAATATTATCGCATTGGGGTGGATTGGTGACCCTAAACCTCCTTGAGGTCCATTCCTTGTCATGGTATGGAGGGCTCGCGTGCCTCGGTGACCCTTCGTGAGCTGTTCCAGGAAGGGTCCACCCATGCTGGGGTAGGTCACAATGTAAGGAGGCCAGACCAAACGTTGACCAGACAGACCGACACACAATTAGGACTGTGACAAAAGGTAGGTGCATCTCACTCTGCATGAAGAATGTCCGTCGGGACTGGAACCCACACTAGAGCCCCAAGACGCGTTTTTTTTTTTTTTTGAGGGGGGGGGGGGTGATCACACGTTATTTTTAGGGTCTGCCCATCTCAAGAGCACTCATACCAACCTCTGCATAGAGACGACCACTGACTGACGGACGCTAACAATTTACTCTGACAAAAGCACTTAGCTAGTTGAAGGAAACATCATAAAACTTGGGTGGAGAGGACTCATAAGTCTTAGACGATAGCCCTCTACCGGAGGAGGAGGACACGCGAAGAAAAACCTTAGCCGCCGAAATCGGATAGCATCAACCTCCAGGTTTCGGGATTGAATCGGATTTTCACGAGCTGCAAATCAATGTCTGTGCAACTTAGGTTATGACAATGTGGTGTCGTCCTGTTGATTCGTGGCCAGGATGGGACGGCGCCAGGTCCAAGGCCCTGAGGCGATCCAACTTATGCTATCGACGATTCCTGACTCTCTTGTGATGGCTATGGGAGGCATCGACGTTGCTGCCTCCAGTAGACGCATCTTAACAGGATGGGACGGCGCAAGGTCCAAGACCTAGAATGGGTCCACCCCATGCTATTCACCACAATTCTGCCTCTCTTGCCATGGCTATGGGAGAGCAGATTAGGGCGTCTGGCCAACTGTTTCGAATATCTCACTGGATTGCAGAAGGAGTGAAACAAAAGAAATTGGAACTGAATAATTCCTTTAGAAAAGCAATATCGACGTTTGCTGCCACCAGAAGACGTTTCTTAACAGTTCCTGCGGGTTCTCGCCAGAGAGGTAGATAATATGTGGAGACTTCCACCAGCCCCGTATGGGGCTATAAAAACTTAGATGCAAAAGGAGGAGATGTAAAGGATCGAATTACAAGCAACAAGTTCATACTTATGAACATCCCTTATGATGCTTGAACATAACTCAAGATCGTGGGAATACAACAACCACGAAGGTCACACAACGAGAAGTCTAGTCTCAACATGGAGGCAGTGACCATAGGCCAGTGGTCCTCAATGCCAAATAGAGACATCAAACATCATACCCACACAGATTGCCAACCTGGAACTACAAAAAGGCAGATAGGGAGAAACTTCAGGAAGTAGCAGATGCAAAAAGAGGCGATGGAAAGGATTGAATGACAAGCAACAAGTTCATACTTATGAACATGGGGAGCCAATTTGGTGAATTCTACGTCAAGTGTACACAGGCAATGTCCGACCTGTGACAGAATATGCTCCTTCACCATGGTCCACAGCATCGAAGGCAGACAAGCACCATGTAAGACAAAGTGCAAAACATGGGCCTGAGGATCACTCATGGTGAAACAAAAAAGAGCACACCCATCTGGAAAATGGAGAAAATGGCGAATATTCAGCCTCTTGAAACAAGAAGAAACTTTAAGATACAATGCCAAACAGAAAAGGCAAAAAGATGTTCTGGGGTTTGCAATTTCCAGAGTTTAGCTATCTCCAGATGGTTAGCCACGGTCTGAGCCAACGGTACATAGGCACAACATGCATTCTTTTGAGAGGACCTATGTGCGACCATTGAAAGAAAGTCGCTCCAAGCTGTACTTTTTCACTTCCGCCTTGTTAGCCGCTAAAGCTTTGGAAGTTAATTTGAAACCATACTGATGACGCTGTTTTTACACGAGGCTGTTAATTACATTTCTTGGTCTCAGTCCGCGCCGAGGAGAAACCTTGGCCGGGAACTCAACCGGGCTTTTTCATGAAGCGCCCGCGATAGACAGTAGACCACGCGTGGAATTGTGGGTGACTGGCGACTGTGGGGAAGCCGCCGCACGGTGTTTTGGTGGCATTAACGTCTCGGCCCTCCTGCGCTGCAATAGGAACAAGTCATGTTGCAGGACAGTCGAGATGTTTAACCCAGGGTTTTACGAGCGCCCATGATGCCTTTGGCGTGGAATTTGCGGTATAAAAAAATGTATCTTAAGAGTAAATCCGGCATTAACATTATCAGTCAACGCCCAAATAAGACTGCAAAGTGCAACTAAAGAATTGACGCACATATACTATCCCCACTGACCCATCATCACGGTCTCCATGGGCAGGAGTACCACTGTTGAATGGATCAATATTCTGTCTTTACCAGAGCTCTCATCTTGTACATAGCGAGAATGGTATAAAGAGAAGACCCAAATATTATCGCATTGGGGAGTGGATTGGTGACCCTAAACCTCCCTTGAGGTCCATTCCTTGTCATGGTATGGAGGCTCTCGCGTGCCTCGGTGACCCTTGTGAGCTGTTCCATGGAAGTGGTCCACCCATGCTGGATAGGTCAAGCAAATGTAGAGGCCAGACCAAACGTTGACCAGACATGACCGACACACAATTAGGACTGTGACAAAAGGTAGGTGCATCTCCTCTGCATGAAGAATGTCCGTCGGGACTGGAACCCACTGAGCCCAAGACGCGTTTTTTTTTTTTTTTTTGAGGGGGGGGGTGATCACACGTTGGTTTTTAGGGTCTGCCCATCGCAAGAGCACTCATACCAACCTCTGCAGAGACGACCACTGACTGACGGACGCCCAACAATTTGCCCTGACAAAAGCACTTAGCTATAGTGAAGGAAACATCATAAAACTTGGGTGGAGAGGACTCATAAGTCTTAGACGATAGCCCTCTACCGGAGGAGGAGGACACCCTCGAAGAAAAACCTTAGCCGCCGAAATCGGATAACACTCAACCTCAGAGTTTCGGGATTGAATCGGATTTTCACGAGCTGCAAAACCGGGTCAATGTCTGTGCAACTTAGGTTATGACAATGTGGTGTCGTCCTGTTGATTCGTGGCCAGGATGGGACGGCGCCAGGTCCAAAGGAGCCCTGAACTGATCCCAACTTATGCTATCAGACAGCGATTCAGACTCCTCTTGTGATGGCTATGGGAGAGCATCGACGTTTGCTGCCTCCAGTAGACGCATCTTAACAGGATGGGGACGGCGCAAGGTCCAAGACCTAGAATGGGTCCACCCCATGCTATTCACACCTCCTCACAATTCTGCCTCTCTTGCCATGGCTATGGGGAGAGCAGATTAGGGCGCTCTGGCCAACTGTTTCGAATATCTCACTGGATTGCAGAAGGAGTTAAAACAAAAAGAAATTGGAACTTCTGAATAATTCCTTTAAGAAAAGCAATATCGACGTTTGCTGCCACCAGAAGACGTTTCTTAACAGTTCCTGCAGGTTCTCGCCAGAGAGGTAGATAATATGTGGAGACTTCAACTAGCCCCGTATGGGGCTATAAAAACTTAGATGCAAAAAAGGAGGAGATGTAAAGGATCAGATTACAAGCAACAAGTTCATACCTTTATGAACATCCCTTATGATGCGCGAACATAACTCAAGATCGTTGGAATACAACAACCACGAAGGTCACACAACGAGGAAGTCTAGTCTCAACATGGAGGCAGTGACCATAGGCCAGTGGTCCTCAATGCCAATAGAGACATCAAACATCATACCCACACAGATTGCCAACCTGGAACTACAAAAAGGCAGATAGGGAGAAACTTCAGGAAGTAGCAGATGCAAAAAGAGGCGATGGAAAGGATTGAACATGACAAGCAACAAGTTCATACTTATGAACATGGAAGAGCCAATTTGCGAATTTCTACGTCAAGTGTACACAGGCAATGTCCGACCTGTGATCAGGCCCTGCTCCTTCACCATGGTCCACAGCATCGAAGGCAGAACAAGACCATGGGGACAAAGTGCAAAGAAACATGGGCCTCGGAGGATCACTCATGGTGGAACAAAAAGACACACCCATCTGGAAAATGGAGAAAATGGCAGGAATATTCAGCCTCTTGAAACAAGAAGAAACTTTAAGATACAATGCCAAACAGAAAAGGCAAAAAGATGTTCTAGGGTTTGCAATTTCCAGAGTTTAGCTATCTCCAGATGGTTAGCCACGGTCTGAGCCAACGGTACATAGGCACAACATGCAATCTTTTGAGAGGACCTATGTGCGACCATTGAAAGAAAGTCGCTCCAAGCTGTACTTTTCACTTCCGCCTTGTTAGCCGCTAAAGCTTTGGAAGCTAATTTGAAACCACACTGATGACGCTGTTTTTACACGAGGCTGTTAATTACATTTGGTCTCAGTCCGCCGAGGAGAAACCTTGGCCGGGAACTCAACCGGGCTTTTTCATGAAGCGCCCGCGATAGACAGTAGACCACGCGTGGAGTTGTGGGTGACTGGCGACTGTGGGGAAGCCGCCGCACTGTTTTGGTGGCATTCACGTCTGGGCCCTCCTGCGCTGCAATAGGAACAAGTCATGTTGCAGAACAGTCAAAATGTTTAACGAGGGTTTTGCGAGCGCCCATGATGCCTTTGGCGTGGAATTTGCGGTATAAAAAAATGTATCTTGGCTATAAATCCGGCATTAACATTATCAGTCAACGCCCAAATAAGACTGCAAAGTGCAACTAAAGAATTGACGCACATATACTATCCCCACTGACCCATCACGGTCTCCATGGGCAGGAGGCCCACTGTTGAATGGATCAATATTCTGTCTTTACCAGAGCTCTCATCTTGTACATAGCGACAAATATTATCGCATTGGGGTGGATTGGTGACCCTAAACCTCCTTGAGGTCCATTCCTTGTCATGGTATGGAGGCTCGCGTGCCTCGGTAACCCTTGTGAGCTATTCCAGGAAGGGTCCACCCATGCTGGATAGGTCACAATGTAGAGGCCAGACCAAACGTTGACCAGACAGACCGATACACAGTTAGGACTGTGACAAAAGGTAGGTGTATCTCCTCTGCATGAAGAATGTCCGTCGGGACTGGAACCCACTGAGCCCAAGACGCGTTTTTTTTTTTTTTTATTTGAGAGGGGGGGGGTGATCACACGTTATTTTTAGGGTCTGCCCATCTCAAGAGCACTCATACCAACCTCTGCAGGGAGACGACCACTGACTGACGGACGCTAACAATTTACTCTGACAAAAGTACTTAGCTAGTGAAGGAAACATCATAAAACTTGGGTGGAGAGGACTCATAAGTCTTAGACGATAGCCCTCTACGGGAGGAGGAGGACACCCGAAGAAAAACCTTAGCCGCCGAAATCAGATAACATCAACCTCAGGTTTCGGGATTGAATCGGATTTTCACGAGCTGCAAATCAATGTCTGTGCAACTTAGGTTATGACAATGTGGTGTCGTCCTGTTGATTCGTGGCCAGGATGGGACGGCGCCAGGTCCAAGGCCCTGAAGCGGTCCAACTTATGCTATCGACAGCGATTCTGACTCTCTTGTGATGGCTATGGGATAGCATCGACGTTTGCTGCCTCCAGTAGACGCCATTAAACAGGATGGGACGGCGCAAGGTCCAAGACCTAGAATGGGTCCACCCCATGCTATTCACCACAATTCTGCCTCTTTTGCCATGGCTATGGGAGAGCAGATTAGGGCGTCTGGCCAACTGTTTCGTATATCTCACTGGATTGCAGAAGGAGTGAGACAAAAGAAATTAGAACTTGAATAATTCTTTTAGAAAAGCAATATCGACGTTTGCTGCCACCAGGAGACGTTTCTTAACAGTTCCTGCAGATTTTACCTACGAGGATATGAAGTACACAAAAATGACAGAAAAGGTCAACCCAAAGAAGGAGTCGCCGATCTTTCAGAAACAAAATACTGTCTGTAGAATTGTCCAAGACAGTGATACAGAATATGTAGGGGTTAGACTCATTCTCGCCAGAGAGGTGGATAATATGTGGAGACTTCAACAGCCCCGCATGAGGGTATAAAAACTTAGATGCAAAAGGAGGAGATGTAAAGGATCGAATTACAAGCAACAAGTTCATACTTATGAACATCCCTTATGATGCGCGAATATAACTCAAGATCGTGGAATACAACAACCACGAAGGTCACACAACGAGAAGTCTAGTCTCAACATGGAGGCAGTGACCATAGGCCAGTGGTCCTCAATGCCAATAGAGACATCAAACATCATACCCACACGGATTGCCAACCTGGAACTACAAAAAGGCAGATAGGGAGAAACTTCAGGAAGTAGCAGATGCAAAAAGAGGCGATGGAAAGGATTGAATGACAAGCAACAAGTTCATACTTATGAACATGGGGAGCCAGTTTGCGAATTCTACGTCAATTGTACATAGGCAATGTCCGACCTGTGACAGAATATGCTCCTTCACCATGGTCCACAGCATCGAAGGCAGACAAGACCATAGTAGACAAAGTGCAAAACATGGGCCTGAGGATCACTCATGGTGAAACAAAAGAGCACAATCATCTGGAAAATGGAGAAAATGGCGAATATTCAGCCTCTTGAAACAAGAAGAAACTTTAAGATACCATGCCAAACAGAAAAGGCAAAAAGATGTTCTGGGGTTTGCAATTTCCAGAGTTTAGCTATCTCCAGATGGTACATAGGCACAAAATGTAGAATTTGAGAGGACCTAAGTGTGACCACAGAAAGGAAATCGCTCGCAGCTGAACTTTTCACTTCCGCCTTGTCAGCCGCTAAAGCTTTGTGAAGCTAGCTTGACCCCACACTGATAACGCTGTTTTTACACGAGGCTGTTAATTACATTTGACTCTGAAACCTGCTAGCGCGACAGTGTCTGAAATTGGATTCGGCATCTGAAAAAAAGTGCTGTCTAGTGGATAATTTCTTTCCTATATTAATTCGTTCAAGGCGTAGATTGGAGTCAAGAAAGGGCGGGAATCTTTTTGTGAATACATGTACCACCATTTATTTACACAAGTTAAGTCCTAACCTGATAGGTTTTAAATGGATAGAGCTAAATGAGATTATTTCAATAAAGAAAACAGGCTTATATATAATTCATGCAATAGCAAAGAAACACGGAAACAAGCGAAAAAATAAACAAACAAATAACTTGAAATAGCCATTATAGAAATGATAGCATTTTTTTAGTGCCTGAATTTATTAAAGTATTTACCAATAAATCATAAATCGGTGATTATAATTAGATGCACACAAATATTCCAGGTTTGTACTGAGGTTTCAATGTAAAATGAAATTCTTGATCGGATACAAAATAACAAGAATTTTAATACTTTTTTCTCTAGAAGTGATGAATAATGTACATTTATTTCATCTCTGTAGCATTGTACGCTTCAGGCACACAATTTTAAACTAAAAAAAAATTATTTTTTTTTTTCGTTTGTTGACATTTTTTGCACAAATAACAATCAAAATGAAAAAAGAAAAAAAATTTGCAAAAGTATATTTATCCCAAATTCACACAGCTGACTACTAGATTTATTTAAATATAATCATAAAAAGTTGCGTTTATCTCAAATAGGACTTCTAATGTCCGTTGACATCAGCGCATCGACGTCCATGCTGAAACGCTTGAGTTAAGCCATTGCCTTGAAAACGAATATTGATTTGATACTCCAACGGGAAAACAAAACCAGACACCTTGGGCAACTTTGGAAAGAGTGTAATTTATATACTTCGAAAAAAAATAGGCTTCGATGCATGCTCAACGACGTCTTTATCTATGTGGAGGGCAACGGTTTTGATTTGAGGATTGTTTTGATTTCATTGCTCCATGCGGTGCGTTAACGCGGACGGTAAGAGACAGACTTTCTTCACGTGGTCGCCCTCACACCGTCCCGCGATGTCTAAAAGTTCCCTGCTGGGTGATCTTGTGTTCATTCCACACATCTTAGAAAACGTGTGTATTCGAAGGGTGGCAACACCTAAACTTCCGATCGTTGGCCACTTCCATAAAGTGGTACCTGGGCAAAGAGCTGTATTCCCCACGACGGTATCTTCAGCCCGTCCAGCCTGTCCTACTTGGTGTTACAGCTGTTCGGGACAGTCGCAGCATGCGCTTAGCGCAACTTCATTCGTCCCTCGTGGATCCACGGAGACGGTCTCCTTCCCGGGAGGTCTCTTCAAAGTCCGTTCTTTTGATAATGAGTACAGGACATAGGACACTTAGGGGCTATACAAGTATCATAATACGATACTACAGTCCTAGTTGAGTTGGGCCACAGGCGAGGAGATTAAAAGAAAACAAAAAAAAAGAATAAAAGGTTCGTCGGTTTACATTAGATCTAGATCTTCTTCCTGTGACTTGAAACCGGATAGCTTTGTTTTATCTCGAATATATATATATTTTTTTTATTATTATTATTATTATTATTATTATTATTATTATTATTATTATTATTATTATTATTATTATTATTATTATTATTATTATTATTATTATTATTATTATTATTATTATTATTATTATTATTATTATTGTTATTGTTGTTGTTGTTGTTGTTGTTGTTGTTGTTGTTGTTGTTGTTGTTGTTATCATTATTATTTATGGGTTTTTTTCCATTTATATAAATTTTAAATAATTATTACCATAACTAGATCCTATTGTTATCTTTCAGATAATGTATATATTGAATATATAACGAAACTTCTGCTGCTGTTTCTCTTTCTCTCTCTCTCTCTTTGTCTCTCTCTTTCTCTCTCTCTCTCTCTCTCTCTTTCTCTTTCTCTCCCTCTCTCTCTCTCTCTCTTGCTTTCTCAATCTTTCTCTCTCTGCTTTCATATAAAATTAATTCATTTTTTATCTTGACCTGCAATATCCTATTCCTTTTCTCTAGGTGAAAGGACCTGATGGCGCACCCAACGATCTCAAATCTATGAAATTCAAAGGTATTTTTCGATGCACATATTAGGCTATTTTGTCGCACTTTAGCCAATGAACAAAGCCAACACATGTCACAAGAAAAACAATCTTACCCTTTTCGGCATAGTGTCATTAAATTGATGTCGGATTTTGTATTAGACAGTTTCTGCATCTGTGCATGAATAAAACTACAATCAAACCTACAAAGCTAACAACTTTGCTCATCTGTCTATCACCAGTGGGCATGAAGTGGTCACCCGATCTGAAGATGAAGGTGAAGGTCATGAAGAAGGATACCCTTTTCAGTGAAGAAGTATACTCCCCAAATGATGAGGAATGCGGTTACCTCTTGGAAAGAACATTTGAAGTCTTCAATCGAGGTAACCCATGAGGTTGTTGTTAGTGCTTACATCAATGTATATGATGACATCATGATAGTTTTGGGGTTGCCGCATGTGCAGTGATCATTTTTTCCAAGCTCACAATTTTCTTTTCACCTCGCCATGGCTGCTGAATGTGCTTAGTCGACCAATCTTCTATCACATTGTTTCAATATCCGAATGGCCTTTGGGATCTTGTAAAATTTATTTCTGTATTGGTGCCGCCCTGAGTGACTTGGAAATCTTGCGTTAGAATTCCAGTATGGATATAAACATCGCGCTGAAACTGAGTATCTCAGAGCGCATTTTGAATCGTATAGTTTAGATCCACGTGAACCCCAGAAACAAGGCGCCGGTGAATTCCTAATATTTAATAAGTTTCCCATTCAATCAATAGAAAAAAATCAAGTTGACTAACAGCATTAATCGTAGAATGCCAGCTTTCAAAGCTTCAAAGACCATTTTTGTTGCGGACTTGAGAGAATGTGGTGACTGTCTGCACTTAAAGCTTCTTGCTTGAACTTAGTGCCCATCCTGTCGGGGTTAGTATAGAATGCATGCAGGGCGGGTAGGATATTCTAATGCAATTAGTAGAGAAAATATGCGTGGCGAGTAGAATATTCTAACGCGGATGGTATAGAGTGCTTGGCGGGCGAGTAGGAATCCTATCGGGGTTGGTATAGAACACATGCAGGGTGGGTAGAAGATTCTATCGGGCTTGGTATAGAATGCATGTAGGATTGGTAGGAGATCCTATCGGAGTTGGTTTAGAATGCATGCAGGGCTGATAGGAGACTCTATCGGGGTTGGTATAGAATGCATGTAGGGTTGGTAGGACATCCTATCGGTGTTTATATAGAGTGCATGCAGGTCGGGTAGAAGATCCAATTGGAGGTGCAATAGAATTCATACAAGACGGTTGGGAAATCCTAACACGGTTGGTATAGAGTGCATGCAGGGCGGGTAAGAGATGCTATCGAGGTTGCTTCAGAAT
Organism: Elysia crispata; assembly: GCA_033675545.1. NCBI lineage: Eukaryota > Metazoa > Mollusca > Gastropoda > Plakobranchidae > Elysia > Elysia crispata. The sequence continues at coordinate 549,513 of JAWDGP010006827.1, read as the reverse complement.
GCATGCAGGGCGGGTAGGAGAACCTATCGTGGTTGCTATAGAATACATGCAAGGCGGGTAGGAAAACCTATCGTGGTTGCTATAGAATGCATTCAAGGCGGGTACGAGACCTACCGTGGTTTCTATAGAATGCATGCAAGGCGGGTAGGAGAACCTTTCGTGGTTACTATAGAATGCATTCAAGGCGGGTAGGAAATTCTATCGTGGTTGCTATAGAATGCATTCAAGGCGGGTGAGAGATGATATCGTGGTTGTTATAGAATGTATGCAAGGTGGGTAGGAGAACCTATCGTGGTTATTATAGAATGCATGCAAGGCGGGTAGGAGAACCTATCGTGGTTATTATAGAATGCATGCAAGGCGGGTAGGAAAACCTTTCGTGGTTACTATAGAATGCATTCAAGGCGGGTAGGAAATTCTATCGTGGTTGCTATAGAATGCATTCAAGGCGGGTGAGAGATCATATCGTGGTTGTTATAGAATGCATGCAAGGTGGGTAGGAGAACCTATCGTGGTTATTATAGAATGCATGCAAGGTGGGTAGGAGAACCTATCGTCCTTTCTATAGAATGCATGCAAGGCGGGTAAAAGATCCTAACGGGGTTGCTTCAGAATGTATGCAAGGCGGGCAGGAGATCTTATCGGTGTTGGTATAGAAAGCATGCAAGGCGGGTAGAAGATCCTATCGGTGTTGGTATAGAAAGCATGCAAGGCGGGTAGAAGATCCTATCGGTGTTGGTATAGAAAGCATGCAAGGCGGGTAGAAGATCCTATCGGTGTTGGTATAGAAAGCATGCAAGGCGGGTAGGAGAACCTATCGTGGTTGCTATAGAATGCATGCAAGGCGGGTAGGAGATCCTATCGTGGTTGCTATAGAATGCATTCAAGGCGGGTAGGCGATCCTATCGTGGTTGCTATAGAATGCATTCAAGGCGGGTAAGAGATCATATCGTGGTTGCTATACAATGCATTTAAGGCGAGTCAGAGATGATATCGTGGTTGCTATAGAAAGCATTCAAGGCGGGTAGGAGATCCTATCGTGGTTACTATAGAATGCATTCAAGGCGGGTAAGAGATCATATCGTGGTTGCTATACAATGCATTTAAGGCGAGTCAGAGATAATATCGTGGTTACTATAGAATGCATTGAAGGTGGGTAGGAGATCCTATCGTGGTTGCTATAGAATGCATTCAAGGCGGGTAGGAGATCCTATCGTGGTAACTATAGAATGCATTCAAGGCGGGTAAGAGATCATATCGTGGTTGCTATAGAATGTATGCAAGACGGGCAGGAGATCCTATCGGTGTTGGTATAGAAAGCCTGGAAGGCGGGTAAGAGATCCTATCGGTGTTGATATAGAATGCATGCAAGGCGGGTAGGAGATCTTATCGGTGTTGGTATAGAATGCATGCAGGATTGGCAGGAGATCTTATCGATGTTGGTATAAAATGCATGCAAGGCGGGCAGGAGATCTTGTCGGTGTTGGTATAGAATACATGCACGGCGGGTAGTAGATCTTATCGGTGTTGGTATAGAATGCATGCATGGCGGGTAGGAGATCCTTTTGGTGTTGGTATAGAATGCATGCACGGCGGGTAGGAGATCTTATCGGTGTTGGTATAGAATGCATGCAAGGCGGGCAGGAGATCTTATCGGTGTTGGTATAGAATGCATGCAAGGCGGGCAGGAGATCTTATCGGTGTTGGTATAGAATGCATGCAAGTCGGGCAGGAGATCTTATCGGTGTTGGTATAGAATGCATGCAAGGCGGGCAGGAGATCTTATCAGTGTTGGTATAAAATGCGTGCAAGTCGGGCAGGAGATCTTATCGGTGTTGGTATAGAATGCATGCAAGGCGGGTAGGAGATCCTATCGGTGTTGGTATAGAATGCATGCAAGTCGGGTAGGAGATCCTATCGGTGTTGGTATAGAATGCATGCAAGGCGGGCAGGAGATCTTATTGGTGTTGGTATAAAATGCGTGCAAGTCGGGCAGGAGATCTTATCGGTGTTGTTATAGAATGCATGCAAGTCGGGCAGGAGATCTTATCGGTGTTGGTATAGAATGCATGCAAGTCGGGCAGGAGATCTTATCGGTGTTGGTATAGAATGATGCAGGATTGGCAGGAGATCCAATCGGTGTTGGTATAGAATGCTTGCTAATGCATACAGGACGGGTAGAAGATCCTATAATACGAGACAGTTGAGAACTCACTTTCTTGTTGTGTCATCAACGTTTTCCCCCAAATATGACTGTGTAGAGACTTTTGCATAGGCGACAACAATTTTATGAGTTTGTTTGTGAGCGTGGAGTTGAAGTTGAGGAGAAAACGGAGAGGAGTAAGAGAGAGATATGTAATAATTTATGATAGCGACTGTTTTGTTTTAATTGATCCGGCTTATTGTAGAAGTTATTCCTTAGAATGGATGAGGGTAAACTTACTACATGGAGTGGACATGAGATGAGCAGCATAGACTGAACTCGCCAATCTCGTTGTCACTAACGGTAGAGCATACAACTCTATACAGTCATGTTAAGAGCGTCCCCAATTTCATGGGGTAAACGAGAGAGAAAGCTTTTTGTTAAAAGACCCAGAGTCGCTTCAATAGCGGTAATCCGTTGATCAGTTAATAGATAAAGAGTTCTGAAAGCCAGAACCTCCAATCATTTGTAATCGGTTAGGAAAGCATAGGGTTTTTCGAACAAAAAATAGTCGAAAGTAACAGCGAAAAAGAATAAGAATAAACAAACACCCTCACACACACCCCCCCCCCCCCCCAAAAAAAAAAAAAAAAAAAAAAAAAAAAAAACATGTCCAATTAATGTTCTGGTACCACATCCCACGACCCATTACAAGAGCCTCACCTGACGGCCTACGTATCGATCGGCACGGAGAATGATGTGGCCAGAGATCATTGCTTAAACTTGATGTGCAAGAAGTTTCCCCTTCACGTTGACTCTCAACCAAGTCCAAGTCCTATCAAGCTCACGCATTCACCCGGGGAGATCAAGTACGAAAAATGGGAGTCGTTATAGACAGACATTCTTACAGAAAAACAGGTCGACAAGGATAAATAGTACAAGAAACAGACGGATAAGAGTATATGCAACGGTTGGATAGAAAAGTTATACTTTAAATGAAGCTCCAAATAATATCGATAGATAGGGAGATAGAAAGGCAAGATTTAGAAATGGATAAATTGATAACATATTGCATTGATAGAAAGGTAGTTAGAAAGACATTGATGTAGATAAATAGGTCTTCAGTTCAATAAATGAATAAATGGAGATTATTTAACAGTGCCAGAGAGCTTTACATTTATCTATACTTATATCAAAGATTAAGTTAGAGAGAGAATTAGAATCTAGCGTTCTTCCCAACATCAACCAGTAAAGTCTTGTTTGACCAAATGCAAAATTTGAAAAGAAAAAAATGAAAAAAAGAAGGAATTAAAAAGTAACAAAATATAATATAAATCACATTCCCTATAAACGTATTTTGTAACGGAATTATCCGAAATATAAAAAGTGTTCACTCTTCCATGAGTGGTGACAGTAATCGATTCTATATATCTCCGCCGGTCTCTAGAGTTGGTGAACCAGGCACTGTGGAGTGCTCTACCAAGGACGAGAACCTGGCAACCGAAATGTCTATCCGGATCGTGGATTACAGGACGGCCAAACCCCTTATGGTGGTGAAGGGAAATGTGAGTAGTAAATTCATTTGCTTCAACGCCCATTAGCCTTCATTAGAGTCTAAGACAGAGGCTGTTTTGCTCCACTATGCTGTTGGTTGTTATGTCAATAGGTAGATACAACCTTCGGTAGTTTCCACACCACAAAGCTAGATCAATACAGTAGTGTCTGCCCGAAACTTTTGGGTCTATACTTTCAGTCGGATATTACTTTACTATTAACAGGATATTCGAATAATTGGGACCAATGAAAATCTTTGTAGTTTTCAGTAGGTCCCCCCGATAATGGAGTCTCATTCAGAATCTTGCGTATCAATCTAATAATGTGCTGTACCAGATTCATTCAAAAAGTTTTGTGAAATAAAAACCAAACTGAAGCTGCAACGATTTCTCAAAAATCTTTAACAAGTTTTTTTTCTGCAACATATAGATTGAATTAATCCTTTTTACCTTCACGGTTTAATTACTGCATGTGAGAAACTGGGTCTATTCAAGAAGGAAATTATTTTTTAACCGTGAATCTAAAAATGGAGCTATTAGAAAAAACAGGGTTAACTGCAGGACGCATTGCGATAAAAATGCACCTGTATCCACATAAAATTCTGTTCATTTTTGATGATGATGATGAGGATGATGATGGCGATGATGATGGTGATGATTACAATGGAAATATTGATGCTGATGCTGATGCTGATGCTGATGATGATGATCATCTTGATGACCATGATCATGATAATGAAAATGATGATGATGATGATGATGATGACGATAACCTCACAATGGATTTTATCATGTATGCAACTTTTTCCCCTTCTGG
>JAWDGP010006827.1:537500-542500 GCA_033675545.1 Elysia crispata | reverse complement strand
TTTTTTTTTTTTTTTTTGCTTCGTTCTTTTTAATTGCTATTTTCCACATAAAGAGAAGCTGGCATTTTGAAGTCACACTAAAAATAATAATAATAATAATAATAATAATAATAATAATAATAATAATAATAATAATAATAATAATAATAATAATAATAATAATAATAATAATAATAATAATAATAATAATAATAATAATAATAATAATAATAATAATAATAATAATAATAATAATAATAATAATAATAATAATAATAATAATAATAATAATAATAATAATAATAATAAAAATAATCATGAAAAAAAAAATGGAAAATATGAAAGTCGAGAATAATTAAAGGGAATAGGTTTGTATAACTACTGCGAGAACCAAAATATTGCTGAGATTCTCTTGCACACTAACAGTTTGACGTGTGTAGAGTCGATACCACAAATTGATTTTTCATATCCAGCAAATTTGAATGAAACCAACTGCACTATAAAGATCTTGTAGCGACATAAAATTTCCAACAAATTTCATCAAAATCGGTTAGGTAATAAAAATTTAACAAGCTTTTTAAATTTTGTGCATAACGCCACATAATCATTGTATCGGGCTATTTTTAAGAACATATCAAAATCATTTGTTAAATCTTATGAAAGAAAAAAATGACATATTTACAAATTCCAGTACAATGATTAAACACATACAAATTTCAGGGGTGTAGATAATAAAGAATTAGAATTATTGGTCATCAAAAATGGCCAAAAACACTTGTGGCACAATAAAATTACAACCAAATAGACTACATGAGGCACTCTTGGACCATCGTAAAAAAGACACATCCTCCATATTGTTTCAATACTCATTTTGCTAATACAAAATACTGTATTTAGTTCACTCAATTTTTTTCCGCAACCTAGAAATTTATTTCTAAAAGTTAGAGAAACCCAAAATTGACTTAGTGGCCAGTTTTGGGTGTTGGAAGAAAATTGGTCAAAATAGCATCACATTCCAGAAGTTTTACCATAAAAAAAAACATTTTTTATACTAGAGTAATGAAACTTTCAGATTGTAAGGTTTTTAGGATGCTGAATCTAATTTTGCTATCTATTTGATAATTTGATCACTGTTTCTAATTGGAAATAAAAATCGCATTTTAAATCACCGACTAAAGTAAAAAGAATTACAATCACAGATTAACTATGATGAAACATATTTTCAAATGCGTACATTATATATATAAGCTGAACAAAAAATATTAATTAGATTTGGCTACCAAAGATAGAGACTAAAGAATTACATTTGGCTACTTAGCCGAAATTGATGACTTTCTAGATCTTAATATAGGCATCCGCCACTTTGAATTTAGTTCATCAATACACATTGAAATGCGGTTTTATGAACAAATTTTGATTATTCACAGATAGAATCGGGTTTGCATTATTTAAATTATGCATAATAAATCCATATTTATCAATATAAAACACATTTGTCCTCGCTGAGAACAGCCACTTGAGCCGTGGCAGGCCATTGCAAATGCTTAGAGATCGATCCTTGGGTGGACTTTTTTAAACTTAAATCTCTCGACCAAGAAAAATGCCAGTTGCGTGATTTTTTTATATAACACCAACAGAGGGAATTGGTTGTTTAATTTTTTTATTTCAAAACTTGTTTTTTTTTAAAATCAGGAAGCTCTATTAATTTGTTTTCAAAGTTTTCATCTTGACGCCCAAAATTGCTGCCTCTATTTCTTCCTTTGTGTGGTATAAAACTAAACTAGAGCTTCTTCAAATCATGAAACCTTTGGAATCATGCGAAAATATTATTCATTGGCCTAGATATCGTGAAAGCTGTATCATCTATGTGACGCTGCCAGCAAGCGAATTTTCAAAGAGGGAGTTTTTTTAATGCAGGTTTTTTATTAATACCTGAAGTTTATGAATAACAAAACAAATCACATGTTTCAAAAGAAGAAAAAAAACGATCTTTCCAGCTTCAAATTTTGTTTGTGTAGATTTAATATAAGACAGTTTTTAAAAAGTTTTAAAGTAAGATAATTCTGACGTCATTAGCGGTGCGTTAGCTTTTCTACCGCCGGGAGATAGGGACTTAGTGGTACCTATGTACAGGTTCGGATGTCCGAAACTTTCAGAAGAGACATCTCTTCCAGGTTACAACTTAAACTGGAACCCTCAAAACGACCTAAAACTAGTAAAAGAGTTTAACAGATACGAATTTAGAAGAGCACAGTAGGTAGAAACTCATTGGGGAGCTAGATAACAGGGAGTCTTCAGAGAAGAAACCCTCCTTGTAGCAAGTGTTTCGGCCTTGAACCTCTGACACTCTAAGGGGGCCAGGCCACACCCAAGTCATGACTCCCAGGTGTCTCCCTGTTAACTTTTTTTTTTTTTTTGCACAGCGCCAGAATTCGAACCCATACCCTCATCTCTTGGTGGATTGCTGATCCCGGCGCTATATCACTTCGCCAACTGGTCCTACGATGGTTAGAGCATTTTTAATTGTTATGAAGAAACCTCTCATTTCTCCTGCTCCAGATCCACCGGGAACTGTTTTCGGCTATTTTCGCCAGTAACTTTAGAGCGTTTGTTCTTTTGTTGCCACATATTGAAAGTTTAGTTAGAAGGTCGTAGACTGATGACCCTATGAATCCTCTGGCACCAACCTCAACGGGCATCACCACAGCTTTGTAGCCGGCATTTTCTAGCTCTTTGGTCAGGTTCATGTATTTCTCTCTTTTGTAGATGTGGGCCTCTTCCATTCTGTTTTCGTATGGTACTGTTAGCTCCACCATGATCAATTGTGTGGAAGCTGAATGGATCACGATATCAAGCCTTAATCTCGTTTCTTTGATTATACTGGGGTGACTGCCCCATTCTGGAAGATCTGCTGAAACATCCCAGTCATCACAGCCGTCTAGAAGGCATTTTATCTGGTTTGTCCTAACCGGCCTCCCGCGCCATGACTTAGCGCCTCCTTCTATTGTAATATCAACGCGTTGGTATTAGGGAGGGTAGTCTCTCTTTTAGCCGTGCTTATGATTGCGGCAAGTTCCTGAAGGACTCTGTTATGCCTCCATGTGTATCGCCCCTGTGAGAGGGCGATTTTGCAAGAGCTCAAGACATGCTCTTTGGTCTGCCTGCCATGGCATAGCGGACAAGTGGGGTCCTCTTTCTTTCCCCACCGTACCAGATTTGCGTTTGAGGGCAAGAGATCGTACACTGATCTGATGAGAAAGCTGATCCGAAGTGGCGCCATGTGGCAGATCTCATTCCATGTGAGGGATTTCTGCGGGGCTTTATCCCAATTAGTCCATTGTCCCTGTTGAGGTTGCTGGACTGCTTTCTGAATCCTTCTGGAACCTTCACTGAACCGTATCTCATTAATGACCATGTCTCTTTTCTCACCACTTTGCTGTAGATGATCCTAGCCCTTTGCGGCCAGTTTGAGTTTGCCCAATCACTTTTTTAATCTTAAGGCACTCCTAAGCTTCGTCTACGGCTTCGACAACTTTCCATTTCCTACCCGTCTTTATGGTCGGTTACGCTGTCTTCACAATTGGGTCATCGGAGTCTTCTAACATCGAGAGTAGCCTAGCTTTGCCACATTTATACTCTTCCAAGATGGATTTTAGTGGGAGTCTCAACTTTGCTTTACGACTGTATATTGCCACATCTGTGAGATCCGGAGGTACCCCTAACCACCTCCTGGTGAACTTATTGATCTTAGCTTCTATTGCCTCAACTGTAGTTAAGCAGATTTCATAGACCAGGAGTGGCCAGAGGAGCTTTGGAATTAGCATAAACTGTAGGCACCACACTTTCAGCTTACTCTGAAGGCCATATCTGTTGATGGCTAGCAGGTCTTCTGTAGCAAGTTCTACTGTTTCTAAACCTCTTTTGGTATCTTTCATGGATGAATCGTACCATCTCCCAAGGCTCTTAACTGGTTCTTGACTGACCGTTGGTATCTGCTGACTGGCCACTGTGAATATCGTCGTCGCATCTATCTTGCCTTTCCTCACTGAAAGACTGCGAGACTTCTTTGGTTTGAATTTCATCGTGCACCATGCCATTAAGAGGTCAAGGCGCTCTAGCATTCGGCGTGTTTCGTCTTCCTTTGAGCAGATTATGGTGGTATCATCCATGAATGCTTTCAAAGGAGGCATGTAGCAACCACCACCTAGATTAGTCGGGCCTGCGCTATCTTCTGCTGCTTTCAAGATGACTTCCATAGCCATGACGAACAGAATTGGTGATATGGTACAGCCCATGGCGATTTCAATTTCCAAGTTGATCCAGTCTGTGGTGTAGCTATTAGTGGAGAATCTCATCCGGAAACCGCTGAAATAGTCATCTAGCATCACTTGTATATCCTCCGGAACATGATACATACTCAGGGCCAGCTGAATCATTTGGTGTGGTACCGATCCGTAAGCATTTGCCAGGTCCAACCAAATGACGTCGAGGTTAAGTTTCTCCGATTTTGCCCTTTGAATAGCTTCCCAGATCATTTTTGCATGCTCTAAGCATCCAGAAACTCCGGGGATGCCTCCTTTCTGGACCGAGGTATTTATGTACCCATTTTCAGTGAGATATTTTGTTAAGCAGGATGCCATGACTGAGAAGAATATCTGTCCTTCTACATTCAACAGCGAGATTGGTCGAAACTGATTTATTTCAGTCGAGTTTTGCTCCTTGGGTATATAAACTCCATCAGCAGACATCCACTGCTCACTGATCTTGAGGTTGCTCCATGCTCCTCGGAGAATTTTGTGTAACCGCTTTAGAACGTTTGGACATCTTTTATACAGTAGATAAGGCACGCCATTGGGGCCTGGAGCTGACTTGTTTCCTGCTTTTTGCACTTCTGCATTGATTTCTTTCAAGCTTGGTGGTTTGCTATTGAATTCTTCTCCGGGAGTAGCTGGCCACACCAAACCAGCAGGTTCACTTAGAGGTATTTCTCTATTTGGGTCAGAATATGTTTTCCTGAGGTG
>JAWDGP010006827.1:520000-532500 GCA_033675545.1 Elysia crispata | reverse complement strand
TGTCTATGGTAATACAAAAGTAAATGCAATTCTTTTTCTATGCAAAATGCCCTGTCTATCGTTATATTCATGTACATGGATACAACTCTTTTTTCTATGCACAACTTTATCTATGGTGATAAATATATACATACATTTCTCTTTTCTATGCATAGTACCCTGTCTATGGTATAATTCATGTACATGCAATTCTCTTTTCTATACATAATGCTCTGTCTATGGTATTACTCATGTAAATGGAATTCTTTTTTCTATGCATAATGCTTTATCTATGGTGATATACATGTAAATACAATTCTCTTTTCTTTGTGTAATGCCATGTCTATGGTGAGACACATGTAGACACAAGTCTCTTTCCTGTGCATAATGCTTTGTCTATGGTAATACAAAAGTATCTATGGTGAGATACATGTACATACCAATCTCTTTTTTCTGCACAATGCCTTATCTATGGTCATATTCATACATTACTCTTTTCTATGCAAAATGTCCTGCCCATGGTAATATTCATGTACATACAGTTCTATTTTCTATGCATAATGCCCTGTGTCTGGTAATGTTCATATACATACAATTCTCTTTTCTATGCCTAATGCCTTGTCTATGGTGATTTACATCTACATACAATTCTCTTTCCTAATTATGCATAATGTCCTGTCTATATTGATATACATGTTGGTACAATTGTCTTATCTATGTGTAATGCCCTGTCCATGGTGATATACATGCACATACAATTCTTATTTTTATGTGTAATGCCCTCTTTATGGTGATATACATGTATATACCATTCTATTTTCTATGTGTAGTGCCATGTCTATGGTGATATACATGTATATAGAGTTCTCTTTTCTATGCCCATGGTAATATTTATGTACATACAGTTCTCTTTTCTATGCGTAATGGTGAGATAGACAGGGTATTATGCGTAAAAATATGTATATATAATTCTCTATCATATGCATAATGCATAATAATATCCAACATCCTCTATAAGTAAAGGACAGTTATGGATTAATTTTGCATCTTTTCAGAAGACAGAAAATATTATAAAAAGTAAAAATTCCAAACTCATTTACTGACAGTGTGTGGGGGAAATTGTGTCCTTTTGACCGTTACTTAGAAATTGGAACCTGCTGTCTTGAATATGTGTAGAATGTGATTAAATCTCTCTTTGTTTATTGTGTTGTTGGCAAGATTTGATCTACCTGTATTCTAGGAGTTGTAATGCCTGACCACATTAAATCTTGCTTTGTTTATTGTGCTGTTGGTAATATTTGACCTACCTGTATTCTAGGAGTAGTATGCCTGACCACATTAAATCTTGCTTTGTTTATTGTGTTGTTGGCAAGATTTGACCTAACTATATTCTAGTAGTAGTAATGCCTGGCCACATTAAATCTTGCTTGGTTATTGTGCTGTTGGTAAGATGTGACCTATCTGTATTCTAGGAGTAGTACTTCCTGGCTATGAGGATCGAAGCATAACATGGTCGCTTTTTGCAATCGTCAAAGAGAGTTAAGCATGACAATATTGTTCAATTTTTTAGTTGTGTCCCTTTGAGCCTTTCTTAGAAATTGGAACCTGCTGTCTTGAATAACTAATATTATTTTGAGTGTTTCGGTCTTGCCTGTTCGGCCTGTTTTGCTAACGGCTCTAAAGGGTAGAAAGGCATATAAAGTGTTATTTAAATTTTAATTCGTTTTTAGCCATGCCAGGTCCCAACTCCTCACTTTAATGTTCCCTAGATCACCGCTGAAATCTCATCAAGGCTTTGTCCATCTCGTGCTGGTATTGAAGCCTCGATAGTAGCGCAGATGTTGTTGGAACCGAAGATTTTCACAGCTCGACAACTCCATCGAAACGTGTCGACATTTGAGGAATGATTTCTTTGTCATCCCAACACTATGTTAATATTTCAGGAAAAACTTGCCTTACCGCCTCCCTCACTGCGAGCAGAAAACGTTGATCAGGAAAAAAGGACGAGGGTGGGAGGGGGTAGAGTCATTGAAATCTTACATCGTAGATTAATTTATTTTTGGTAATTTCTAAATCCGACTAAAGATTTCTTCAGCTCTTTAGGAAGGTTTTATGAATTTCCATAAAAAGTGCGTTACGATGCACAGCCTTACGGAAATTCCGAATCCTCTATTTATTTTCATCTACATGATAATAATTAATGTTTGAAAACAAATTGTTAATCAATAGATATAGATACTATAAAACAATAAGAAAACTGTTTTTAGTCTTCCAATCGTGGAAGGTAACTGTGGCTTTGATCACACTTTGTATCGCGATCTGAGAATTACAAAGTTCTATCTACACTGTGGGTCATTTTGAGAAAAGTGAAGTTGAATTTTTTAGACAATAACAAAGTGTGTAGTTTTTTTCCTTAACCTTTTTTTCACTTTACTTGATTTAAAGGGGAAAAGATTAGTTGGTTAACATAGTTTCAGGCTTTATATTAGATTTAGAATACTAAATTTTTCATAATTAATTTCCAGATAGAACTTTGTAATTCTTGCTTTTGAAAAGCAATGTGAGAATTAAAAAGTTCTATCTAGATTTATGCTCAAAAGATAATTATATTAAACTGGACTGAATAAGTCCAAGACTAATACTTAAAGCTTTTTTATACTATTGAGCCCCTGTGGAAGATTTTATTGGATAATTAAGGTGGATTTCATTCTATTATATAATAATGTTTACTTTTAGTCAGTGCATGGATGGTATGTGCTTGGTTGACGTGTATTATTTTTGGGAAAATGGTTTCAAATATTTCTTAACACTATGAAACAGTGATATTAGGGTTTTAATAAAAATTGAGTCTTGTGTTATCGCTGTGCAAACTGCAAAAGTGAATCAGTCAACCAATCTTCAAGCATTGTCATCCATGTCTTACCCTCTCTCTACGACGCAAAGAATGGTAATTTAGCCGTGCCATCATGACTGAGCAATATCTCATCATTTTCCTCCAAATACGTATTACAGTGAGTTGGAGCTGATTGAAATATTAAATTATAAACATGTTTTGAAATGCTGCATAGGCCTATAACATTTATTAAAAATTAAATAATTGTTCAAAAAGTTTGATTACCCTAACGGGACTGACAGAATTTTCATGATGGAATGTTTAATTGCGGTATTGATAAAAATAATGTTTTTAACCGAGAGTTAGCAACTCCATTTAATCAAAGCAGTCATCCCACACAAGCTGGTATGCAAATAATTTAATAATACAATAAAACATTTTATAAAGGAGATTCTTTATTTTTTTATAACATACTGCGTCGTGGAGACAATGTCAAAGTTTTGTTTTGAAAAATGCAACTTTAGTTAAAAAATTGGGAATTGCAATACAAAAAAGACATTCATTTATTTTAAAAGAGGAGCAATATTTTTATAGAGTAAAGGAATCAACAGATATTCCTCACAAGCAAAGTTATGACTATGAATGAAAAAAAAAGGTGGATGGAAAATACAACACAATGTTTTCATGTTGAGTACTAGTACTACAAAACAAAAATTATTCTGTTCATTCCATAGTGAAAAGTTAAACCCCTCTCTTTTTAACATTGAATGAAAGAAATAACAAGGCCAAGTTGTACGAAAAAAAAAAAACGGTCAACACAGTCTGGTGCAAAATAAAAGATAGATATTCTATCATTTCAATGAGTTAAAAATTGAATTTGATTGAAATGAAATGTCAACAGAGACAACCTCATAAAACATACAGGGTAATTTATTAGCCGTATATCATAATTATAATACACAAGATTGATTTTAAGATTATCAAAAAGATATGGGGTCGGTGGAATTTTCCATAGAGAATGAATTAAAAATAAAAGAAATAACATGGTCAGTTCAGTGTGTACCGCAGAGCTATAGAGCCATTTCATCCTTTAAAGCCAAACAAAAAAAAAAAAAAGAAAATTTTTAATACAATACCTGTACATCAACATAAATTATTGTATTCCGTATAATCTAATTATCTGCTCATAATATTGAAATTCAAAGTGGACTTTTTCAGGTTTTTTACTTTTTTTAGTAACACTAACCTGTACTGTAGAAAGGAATTAAGATTGAAAGAACTACAGTAAACTGACAAAAATTACAAGCAACAAAATAATGGCTACATAAGAAAAAAAGAGCTATCCTTCACCATTTAGACATGTTCCTAATACTACTAAAACATTAAAGTGGGTTTTTATAAAATTATTGTGACAGCATTTATTTTTTTTCTGAGAAGGTAAAAATTGAAAAAAAAAGCAAGCTCAAAGATAAAGTGTCACTTCATATAGGGGAAACATATAAACTAAGTAAGGTCTATCTTGTTTAGAATCTAAATAACATAATTCTAGAAGCCTAGAGGTTATTTTAAAATATTTTCAAAAAACTGTCTGTCAAGCAGGGGCATGAACTTTAACATAGATGTTAGATCCTTCTTTTTTGCTTCTGACAAGCATTTAATGGAGTTACCAAGAAGCTTTGGCTCAGGAATGTCAAAATTTCTTATTTGACTTTTTTTTTCTGGTGACAACAGTAGGACCAACATCAACAGATGAGTAATTTTCTTCTAAAAAAACTAGTCTTGACCTTTACCACTTTTGAACCTCTCTCAAAACACAAAGCTTTGACCCGCCTGAAAGGTAGTTCTGTAAAATTCATAAAAGTTGTGCAGGAATGATAATTTTTTAAATGCTTAGACCGCATTTGAATGTTTTTGTAAGGATGATGCCTGTTTGCATTTAGAAGAATTCTCAAAAAAGAGACAGGAGAAAAAAAAATTTAGCAATACTCATAGCTCTTTCAATACAGCTATGAATATTTTCAACTTCTTGAACTGCACCATGTCCAGGACTGCTGAACTTCATGGTTATTTTCTGAACTTGGGGGTTATGATCCATGAACTTCAGCAGTGCGACAGACATGATGCAGTTCCTATTCTGTGGTACACAACTGTCTGACCATGCTGTAATTTCTGAAACATCTGGGTGTTCATTAGCTTACTATTTTGGTAGTCTATAGTTCTATATTTTGTATTTTCAGTATCAAAATCAAACATTTATTTCATCCGGACTAAGCCATACAGTTTTGATCAAACATTACTTTGTGTGATCTCAATCTGGCATTTACAACTAGAGTCAATGCATTTATCTGTCCACTTTCTCGTTTCCTATTCTCCTTTTTTTATTTATTTAATATCTCTCTCTCTCTCTCTCTCTCTCTCTCTCTCTCTCTCTCTCTCTCTCTCTCTCTCTCTCTCTCTCTCTCTCTCTGTTTCTCTGTCTGTCTGTCTCTCTCTCTCTCCCTTCCCGCCCCCCCCCCCCCCCACTCTCTCTCTCTCTCCCTCTTGCCCCTCACCCTCTCCCTCTAAGCAGATCTATTTTTGTACCATCGCTGTCAAACTAGAATATTTGAACCTTCGGAAGGTCAAGGTCATTTTTCCCACTTTCGACAAATAATTTTATTTAGGATTTTTTTTAATTCACCTGCCATATCAGTAGCAAATGATTTAATGATTTAGTTATATTTTCACACATTTCACCTTAATACAATTATGCAATAGCTAAACAATCACTTTGAAGCAAAACTTCAATGCTATCAGTAGAACAAGGAAAACAAATTAAAATCTGTCCCAATACTTTTTTTTTATTTAGAGGAAAAAAATGTATTTTATATCAAACACATCCTTAAAAAAACAAGGGTTAGTTATTTATTGTTTCAACAATTGCACAGATAGTGTATTAAGAAACAAGAACAACTGATTTTAATATCATATTTGAATCTCCTGATGTAACAGTGAAGGTTTGGAAAAGAAAAATGTGGTTCAGTAAATTCGTTCTATTCACATGTACCACCTAAGCCATGTTCCACGGCCGTTCCAATATATACCTCAGCATTTACATGAGGTCACCTATACACAATATCAGTGGACTGCTCCAATAAAAATTCAGTATTTCAGCCAAGTTTTTTTTTTTTTTTGCCTCTTCAATAACATCTGATTCGAAGCATCAATTTTCAAACCATCAGGAACCTTTTGGTGTATCGCTTATCATTCTGCTACTAGTACTAGTATCGAATTAATTACATCCCTTTATAAATGTTAGGAGTGCTTGTATCTGTTAGGACTGTCTCCTCTAAATTATCACAAGTGAGGTGGCGCAAATTTGGACGAAAAAAAAATTGTCATGTTCTGTAGTCTTGTTGACGAAACTGTTGAAAGTTTGACTGAATTTGTTATAAGATAAATACGCTGTTCTACTTGTGGTCTATGAGAGACACACACGCTGCGTGTTGGAGCACAATTGTTCATCACCTGAGTCTGGAACTCATCTCAATCCACTGGTAAGTTTCTGTGATTGATACACAAGGAATTCGGGGATATTAATTTGTCAGTCGAGACAGGGCTAAGTTTAGTCGTCGGTCAAGTTTAGGATCATGATAAGACTGGTGCATGTGAATGTAACATTCGAAGAAACAGGATCTGTAGGTTACCTAAAACAAGCTTCAATTTTGTATCAACTTGAAAGACGCACGCTATTTCTTATCAACTTAAAACAACAACAACAAAAACCATTAATAAACAAAAAACTTGAGATGAAGATTAACTCAAAGAATTTATTTTCAACACTATATATTCAGTCATTTGAGAACATAGTTTTGATGAGTTTCATTATTTACACAACTGAAGATAAAAAAAAAAATAAAAAAAATGATAATAATAATAATAATAATAATAATAATAATAATAATAATAATAATAATAATAATAATAATAATAATAATAATAATAATAATAATAATAATAATAATAATAATAATAATAATAATAATAATAACAAGAAGAATAAGAAGAAGAAGAAGAAGAAGAAGAAGAAGAAGAAGAAGAAGAAGAAGAAGAAGAAGAAGAAGAAGAAGAAGAAGAAGAAGAAGAAGAAGAAGAAGAAGAAGAAGAAGAAGAAGAAGAAGAAGAAGAAGAAGAAGAAGAAGAAGGAGAAGGAGAAGGAGAAGGAGAAGAAGAGGGAGAAAGAGAAGGAGAAGGAGAAGAAGAAGAAGAAGAAGAAGAAGAAGAAGAAGAAGAAGAAGAAGAAGAAGAAGAAGAAGAAGAAGAAGAAGAAGAAGAAGAAGAAGAAGAAGAAGAAGAAGAAGAAGAAGAAGAAGGAGAAGGAGAAGGAGAAGGAGAAGAAGGAGAAGAAGAAGAAGAAGAAGAAGAAGAAGAAGAAGAAGAAGAAGAAGAAGAAGAAGAAGAAGAAGAAGAAGAAGAAGAAGAAGAAGAAGAAGAAGAAGAAGAATTATAAACTTTTAAATTTTTATAATAATCATATTATCTTCATAATACTTATTTATTCCAATCTTTATAATGTTATAATAACTCCGACAATTTAGTATTACTCAGAAACATTTATGTTTATTTTTTTTTTATCAAAATATAATAAATATATACCTCATTTTTTCTCTTTAATGTTCAAGATGTATATTCCTATTAACCTTTGAATAGGTTGAGTTTTTTTATAAATCTCAACAAATCTGCTTGACTCGATTTGAGTCGTATTGATTTTATTTCTGGTAATTTAAAACAAAGGAAAAGAACATTCACATATTCTTGAAAAAAAATGCGCGAATTCATCTGAAAACATTAGACGTTTATCTCTTCTCTTTCCTTTTTTTTTCCCTCCTTTTTTTTTCAAAGACAATTCCTCACTGTAACTAAGATTACACGTTAGATAATATAAAAAATGAATGTAACGAAAACGAACTGTCACAAAACTGCTTTTAAATAACCGAAGCATGTCTTATCCTTCGACATGCAGCCTTGCTATTAAAGATCTTAAACAAATTAAGGTAAGCGGAAACTGGAAATTTTCATCGTGAGACACATCAGAGTCCGTCGGACCCAAGTCTGCAGAAAAATTCTTAGTAATGTCCGGTGTAAAGCGATGGTTCCTCTGGTTTCCATGGCAACTGCTCTTGTTACAAACATCAGCAGATCTTGGTATATCAAGCCGGTGTCTTCTCTGAATTCAATTAGAGACTCTCGACTACTCGGTACAAAATAACAAAGGCGTCATTATAGGGGAATTTTAGATCTAGCGCATGAGACAGCCGGGGTCCTTATAAGTGCAAAAGCACTACTTAATGTGCTTAAGATCTCAAAATGCAGGTCACGAAAAGATCTGGGCGTTCAGGAAATTCAAAATTTGGTTTACATGTTGGCATGAGAAAACATCCACTATAGTTCAAGTTTCTTTCATGCGTTTTACACGGAGTTTTGTAAAGGTTACAATAGCAGTTTTATTCAGAAAGTCAACTGAGATAAGAGTTGCAATAATAGGAGCAGCAGCTGTAGAAGTAATAATAGTGATATAATTAGTAGTAGTAATAGAAGTAGTAGTAATAATAGTAGTATGAGCAGCAGCAGAGGTATTGGTGGTGGTAGTGGTGATAGTAGTAGTAGTAGTAGTAGTAGTAGTAGTAGTAGTAGTAGTAGTAGTAGTAGTAGTAGTAGTAGTAGTAGTAGTAGTAGTAGTAGCAGCAGCAGAAGTTATAGTTATAGTAGTACTGTTAGTGGTAGAGATAGTTGTATTTGTAGTGTTAGTCGTGATATTAGTAGTGCAGGTGTTGGTGTTGGTGTTATTTGTGTTATTTTTATAGCATTTTGCTATATAAAAAGTATGCTGAAATACACAAACAATCTTCATGCTGAACATACAGTACTGGTATATACTACGTTCTGAACATCTCTTCCCAACCACATGATTTCTCAAAGTTTCCTTCTTAGAGTGCAAGAGAAAAGAATGGTGTTCATTAGCTCGAAGTCATTAGTCTATGGTTACGAAGAAAACGGCAAAGACTTTTCCAAACAAAACATTGTAAGTCACCATGTTTGTCTTTTTTCTTGATCTTATTGGCGTATGAGCCAACTCTTGAGTGTCTGGAAACACGATACAATATCTCATGTTTTTACACCCTGAACATTGCTTACAGTGTTTGACTCTTTACTGAAACACATAATCGGAAATCCTGCTGTGGCAGAGATCTAAATATGCGATTAAACAGGTATCACCCGTTTAGGACCTGAGTTAAGAACTAAAGACTTTCAGATCGATTGTATCTGCAAAAAAAAAAAATTTTCTAAGTGTATCTAAAGTAAAGCAGCAAAAAAATTTGGTCATACGCTCTGGACCTGAAAGGAAGGAAAATTTACAGTTTTTAAAAAAGATAGAAAATGGTGTTGAGTTAAATGATATGGTTCGTAAGGGCAAGTTTTTCAATCCTTTGAAGATCGGGACCTGATTTAGGAAATCATTTCATTCTGCTTTTCATAATTGTTTTGTCGTTTTTTTTTTCCTTAAACAATTGAATTATAATAAACAGTCCATTAACTGCACACTAGGAAAAAAATTCGATATGTTCAAATTTAATAGTTCGTCGAAGCAGAGTAAAGGATTGCTTGATTGATTCAACAGTTTACAATGTGGATGTGCATTTAAATGAATTACTTTAGTATTTCTGCAAGTTACTATCGAGAAGAGAAATGTAATCGTAAAAGGTGATGACGGAATTATACAATAGGTAACCTCTTTGCAAAAAAATCATCTATTATTATGACTGTGTATCTCACCCAAGCCATGCAAAAATATTCTTTCAAGGGATCTAAAATAAAAAAATTTAAATATATCTAGGTTATTAGTACCTTATTACGAGTGAGAAAAGGTGACTTTCAGGATCGATTTCGAAAATCCTAAAAGCAGAAGTAATCGTTACAATTTTTATTCAATGTTGCATGAAAGACCTCAATATTTAAGTTAAAAAAGAAAAGTATTCGGTTACTTAGACTTTTTAAGCAAAAGACGCGATATCGAGTGATTACTCGAAGAAAGTGCGACAACCCAATTCTATTGACGACTTCCAAGGATGCTCTGCCTTTCATAACTGGAATGAACCGGTTCTTGATAAGTACAGTAAGGTCATTTGAAGGCATTGTTAGAACTTAGAAAGGTCTTTTCAAAAAATGTAGACGGTTTTCTTTCTTTTTTCTTTGATACAGCCCCAACCGTATAGGTTGGTTTAAGTTCGTTAACTACCGTCTCCGTAGGGTTAGATGAAACTGAAAACATAAGGCTCTAAACTCATGCTTGGACCACAAGGCGCCGAACCGCAGAGGGCTGTCCCAGTGGATATCAGTTCAGAGTGGCTAACGCAGCACGTGCAGAACTTCATACATCGAAATAGGCATTGCTTAAATGTAAAGTGTAACAGGTTCGCATGTTTTCTTCTTTTTATTAATATTTTTAATTACTTTTTTTTTCTGTTTCTACAATAATTTTTTAAAGTAATATGGCAATTATCAAAGGAAGCTTTCCAAAAAACCGGAAACGATGGCATTGCAATGTCACTGGAAAAAAAATACAAAAAGGAATACGAAACAAAGTGAAGGTAACTCCTTTTATTGCTAAAGTAGAGAGTAAATAATTGCCCATAGCTTCCCTCTGTTTCTTATCTTCCCTCATTACATCTTCACACAGGCTTTCAAGCTTAGCAAAACTGTCCGTCTGAGAAAGACAAGGTTCCGGATTTAGATCTGGTTCCTAGATCTAGAGTTTCCCTGTCAGGCCAGAACATTTTACAAGCGTAGCGCAGCTAGCAGCGTCGGCTGTGAAATCAACCCCTAAGTTCGATCTGCATACACAGAGACAAGACATTTTTAGTCTAGTTGTTCGTGACAGGACCCGGGCTTAGTTTGTCAAGACTGCTAGAACTGTCATTCCAGTCAGTGCCTCCTGCACCTCACCTCGCTGCGTCTGATTGGCGGCCGGCGGAAGGCGAGTGCGATGCTAGGCAACACCCGGCGACCCGCTCTTCAATTACAGAAACTTTTATCGCGCTCTATGTCTTAAGGCTTTCAAAGGGTTAATGCTTGTTTTTTTATTTTCGTTTTCTTTTTTTAATTTGTTTGGAAAGCTGGGACTGGAGTTATTTCTCGGTTGATTTACGTCCCCTGTTTTCAGTAGCATTTCGTTGGGATAATCTAAGACTGGATTTTACCGTGCGTTATTTTTCCAGTGTTGAAGTCTCTTCGTCGATTCTTTTCTATTTTTCGTGATTTGTAAGGTAAGTGATACTGTACGTAAAACCGATGTCGAACTGTTTGTAATCCAATAGGCTAATGCCAAAACAAAGAAGAAAGGCCATAGGTATTAGGAAATGGAGCGCTCATTTTAAATACTAATATCTACGTTTTGTGCATCTTTCATTCTCTTATTTGGCACGAAGCAAAAGGAAAAAAAACCCAAAAAACATTGCTGTCAAAATTACGATTATTGTGGCTGTCAACATTTCAAGGAAGATCAAATTTCTTCTTCATTGTTATCTATAGATTATCTTGATCTTGTAGATTATCTATTCAATATAATTTTATGTCTTCTGACTGGTTTACGTGAATTAAACAGACCAAAAACTAAGACATCTAAATTAAACAGTTGTGTAGTGAAATTGGACAAGTGGAAACATCAGGTTAATGAAAATGTCCCTCTTGTGAAATAGTTTCCCTTAACTTTTTATCCTTAAAGAATTGATACGCATGTTGATGTTGTTTGACCATGGTCACAGCACTGACAAATATCAATTCAATTTTTTCCTGCATTGTTGAAAAAGGCGCAAAGTGTAAAACGCTCCACAGAACATTGTGTTTAGTGTTACTCATGTTGAAAAGATACCGTGCAAGAATCAAAGAAAGAGATCTTAAGAATAGTCTTATAAAGTTAAAAAATAAATGGCAATGGCGTTGTTTGTTGTTGAACAAACAAGAAAAAAAAGCGTTTGTGTTCCAATAGCTTCATTGGTGACCTTTCTTTCAACACAATATTATTTACTTCCAAATATGATGTGATGCAATTGATTCATTGATTGATTGCAAACGGATTAAACTATTTATAGATTGTCTGCAGCTATTGGAAAAAGCCTAACCATAAAAGTTATTGGAGAGAGAGAGAGAGAGAGAGAGAGAGATAGAGAGAGAGAGAGAGAGAGAGAGAGAGAGAGAGAGAGAGAGAGAGAGAGAGAGAGAGAGAGAGAGAGAGAGAGAGAGAGAGAGAGAGAGAGAGAGAGAGAGAGAGAGAGAGAGAGAAAGAGAGAGAGATAGAGTTGCTACAACTCAGCCACATTACATGACGAGATCCGAACCCTAGACGAGATTATTGCATATTTATAGATGGAACCCTTATCTACTTGAAGCCTAAATTTGAACAAAAACATAAATGATAATGATAACAGAGCTTTCGAAGCTAACGCCTTTTTCGGATCAGTGACAGATAAGCCCGACAACTTTCTGATACGCCTTGACTCATATTTGTACAAAGAAATTTGCAACATATCTTATTTTAAATGGCAGAGATATAATTATGCTTTCGTTTACTGACTCTCTTGTTTGTGCAAGTTTCCACAATTATTTCTTTAACGAACGGAATATGAAGAGCTCTCTACAGCTATAGTTGTAA
>JAWDGP010006827.1:502500-515000 GCA_033675545.1 Elysia crispata | reverse complement strand
ATTCCCAAACCCAACCTCTCTTCATAAGTGGTCCAACCCCAACCTCCCTTTGTAAGTGGTGATGAAATCTTTGACCCAAAAATACCTCTTTTGTCATCCCCAAACCCAACTTCTCTTCATAAGTGGTCCAACCCCAACCTCCCTTTGTAAGTGGTGATGAAATCTTTGACCCAAAAATACCTCTTTTGTCATCCCCAAACCCAACTTCTCTTCATAAGTGGTCCAACCCCAACCTCCCTTTGTAAGTGGTGATGAAATCTTTGACCCAAAAATACCCTTCTTATCATTCCCAAACCCAACCTCTCTTCATAAGTGGTCCAACCCCAACCTCCCTTTGTAAGTGGTGATGAAATCTTTGACCCAAAAATACCCTTCTTATCATTCCCAAACCCAACCTCTCTTCATAAGTGGTCTAACCCCAACCTCCCTTTGTAAGTGGTGATGAAATTTTTGACCCCAAAATACCCTTCTTATCATCCCCAAACCCAACCTCTCTTCATAAGTGGTCTAACCCCAACCTCCCTTTGTAAGTGGTGATGAAATCTTTGACCCAAAAATACCCTTCTTATCATCCCCAAACCCAACCTCTCTTCATAAGTGGTCCAACCCCAACCTCCCTTTGTAAGTGGTGATGAAATCTTTGACCCAAAAATACCCTTCTTATCATCCCCAAACCCAACCTCTCTTCATAAGTGGTCTAACCCCAACCTCCCTTTATGAGTGGCGATGAAATCTTTGACCCAAAAATACCCTTCTTATCATCCCCAAACCCAACCTCTCTTCATAAGTGGTCCAACCCCAACCTCCCTTTGTAAGTGGCGATGAAATCTTTGACCCAAACCCCAGGGCATCGTTAGAAAATGTCGAACTCAACAAAACCACTTGGTTTCTTATAAACGCTGTTTGAGGTGATGTAGATATCCGAAGATCTTTAGGTCAGAAGTGTCTCTGGAAACGCCCTGGCTCCTTTTCTAAGCAGCAAAAGTCACAAGATCTGAATGATTAGCTCATGTATGGGAAGATACTAGAACGAGAAACCACACTTCTGATCAGCCAAGAGATGACAGAATGGTAGCAATAGTCACAAGATCAGCCTGAGAAGTCACTAGAATGATAAACCATACTTCTGATCAGTCATGACATGAAAAATAATTATAGCAATAGTCATAAGACCTGAATGAGCTACCCTTGCATGATAAACCATACATCTGATTAACCATGACAAAATAGTTTCGTTGCAATAGTCATAAAACCTGAATCAGAAACTCTCATATGGGAAGATACTAGAAGGACAAACCACCCTTCTGATCAGCCATGAGATCACAGAATGGTTGCAATAGTCACAAGACCTGCTTGGAAAGTCACTAGAAGGACAAACCACCCTTCTGATCAGCCATGAGATCACAGAATGGTTGCAATAGTCACAAGACCTGCTTGGAAAGTCACTAGAAGGACAAACCACCCTTCTGATCAGCCATGAGATCACAGAATGGTTGCAGTAGTCACAAGACCTGCTTGGAAAGTCACTAGAAGGACAAACCACCCTTCTGATCAGCCATGAGATCACAGAATGGTTGCAATAGTCACAAGACCTGCTTGGAAAGTCACTAGAAGGACAAACCACCCTTCTGATCAGCCATGAGATCACAGAATGGTTGCAATAGTCACAAGACCTGCTTGGAAAGTCACTAGAAGGACAAACCACCCTTCTGATCAGCCATGAGATCACAGAATGGTTGCAATAGTCACAAGACCTGCTTGGAAAGTCACTAGAAGGACAAACCACCCTTCTGATCAGCCATGAGATCACAGAATGATCTGCTAAGGGGAGCGCCGGAGGCTGAGGGGTTGGAACGTCCGCCGTGGTGTCTGGAATGAAATTATTATTTTGCGAGATCAATTTCCGTTTACTGTTGTGAGTGAGTTAAGCGCCTCAACTTTACCGTTTTATCTGTCCTGCGCTGTACAGGTCTGTTTGATAATATAATAAAAAAGGTTGTGGACGGTCTTTATCAAATAACAATCGAACAAAGAGACTATGTCAAAGGTTGTGGGGATTCCAAGTACGATTTGATCAAATAACAATCAAACAAGGGGACTATGTCAAAGGTTGGGGGATTCAAAGTACGATTAAATTTGATCAAATAACAATCAAACAAAGAGACTATGTCAAAGGTTGGGGGATTCAAAGTACGATTTGATCAAATAACAATCAAACAAGGAGACTATGTTAAATGTTGGCGGTTTCCAAGTACGATTTCATCTGTAGTGTTTAATTTATCATGCAAGCCTCTGAAATAAAGCTATCGGCGTTGCTTCTATTAACTGTCCTTTCAAATTTCCATCTTGACTTTGAAAATAATCGTACTTTGAAAGTAATCGTTCTTTGAAAATAATCGTACTTTGAAAATAATCGTACTTTGAAATTAATCGTACTTTGAAAATAATCGTAAGTGACGGCTGGAGGCAGTAAAGTAAACCGGAAAATATGCGCGATCATAAAAGAAACGGGTGAATAGACAACAACAGAAGTTGGTAAATTAATATTCGAATTAATACGGTGATTAATGGCCTTGACCTTGTCTCAAGCTGGGTTATTCAATCCTTGACGGCCCATTTCCGTTTTAGTTTTGTCGCTTAGCTTCCTGTTCAAACTGGCGAAATTCCTGTAGAAACGCGGAATGGGGCTGTTGGATTAGGTTAAGGCGGTCCTTACGCTGCCCTTGATTTGGGGTCGGCGTTTATATATGTTAAGAGGAGAGAGAGAGAGAGAGAGAGAGAGAGAGAGAGAGAGAGAGAGAGAGAGATAGGGAGAGAGAGGGTGAGAGAGAGATAGGGAGAGAGAGGGTGAGAGAGAGAGAGAGAGAGATATGAAAAGCAGAGTCAGAGACAGACAGACAGAAACACAAACAGAGACATAGGGAGCGAGAGAGAAGGAGGGAGATAGAGAGAGAGAGATAGAGAGAGAGAGAGAGCTGTAAAGCAGAGTCAGAGGCAGACAGACAGACAGTAGACAGACAGACGGAAACACAAACAGAGACATAGAGAGAGAGACAGAGAGAGACGAGAGAGAGAGACAGAGAGAGAGAGAGCTGTAAAGCAGAGTCAGAGGCAGACAGACAGACAGTAGACAGACAGACGGAAACACAAACAGAGACATAGAGAGAGAGAGAGAGAGAGAGAGAGAGAGAGAGAGAGAGAGAGAGAGAGAGAGAGAGAGGGAGGGAGAGAGAGAGAGGAAAAGAAAAAAGGGAATGAAAGAATGAACCACGAATAAAAGTAGTAAGGTAAATAATGGGTGGATGGGCAAGGAAAGAGAGGGTGACAAAGAGTGATATTATAGTAAGGTAAAACAGTTGTGTAGATAGATGCATAGTATATAATTTATCTGAATGAGAGAGAGAGAGAGAGAGAGAGAGAGAGAGAGAGAGAGAGAGAGAGAGAGAGAGAGAGATGAAAAGCAGAGTCAGAGGCAGACAGACAGCAGACAAACAAACAGAAACACAAACAGGGAGAGAGAGAGTGAGGAAAAGAAAAAAAGGGAATGAAAGAATGAACGACGAATAAACGTAGTAAGGTAAATAATGGGTGGATGGGCAAGGAAAGAGAGGGTGACAAAGAATGATATTATAGTAGAGTAAAACAGCTGTGTAGATAGATACGAGTCTGAATGAGAGAGAGAGAGATAGAGAAAGATAAAAGGGCATTTAAAGGGACAGAGAAACTGAAAGAGAGAAAAGAAAGTAAAAAAAAAGAGTCGGATACGAATGAAGAGATGAAGAGGATGAAAGAAGGAAGGGGGTGGGGGTTCTTAGTAAGATAAATAATGGGCGGATGAGCGAACAGGGAGAGGAGATAAAGAGTGATAGAGTAGGGTAAGACACTTGTGTAGATAGATATGTAGGAGATGATTTAGCAGAATGAGAGAGAGTGAGAGAGAGAGAGAGAGAGAGAGAGAGAGAGAGAGAGAGAGAGAGAGAGAGAGAAAGAAATGAAAAGCAGAGTCAGAGACAGAAAAAGAAAATGGGTGTTGCACTGATATTTTCCAAATAACGTGCTATACGTATACATCTATGACGTTATTGAGATCTTCACCCTACATTTAGAAACAAAATAGTTTGATTAATTTCCATTGTCTCTTTCTTCTCCCAGTCATGAAAAAATTCATTTTTTTTATTATGAATAATTACGTGATTTAATATATAATTATGACCCTTAGCCATGTAGATCTGAACTAGCTCCTAGTGCAATATTATTCTTGCATAGATCGATCTAATTTTGCATCGTATCCATGTAATCTATTCACAAATTCATGCCGGCTTCCCTTGCGTCATTGATCAATGTGCACTAGTTTATAGCGCGCAGTGTTTGCACCAAACAATGCATGCTATCGATATTTCTATCGTACATATAAAATATCGTTTTGAAAAAAAAAAAAAAAGGAATCAGAAATCAATATTTGAAATTTTTTTTTTCCTAGTATTCAAAGTTAGATCTACATCTAGATTATGAGCTCATCGATGTTTATTCTTACAAAAAATTTCCCAGAATATTGGCAAAATTTTTCAACTAAAAAAAGGATTCAGCTTTTGAGCTAATTCGTTGAAGCTTTTCTGAAATACGAATGCAGGAGTGCTATGCCCTACTGCTAGATTACTTTCATTGAGGATGCCTTTTTATGGCATCTCACGTCACATCGGACAAGTATAATTATGTTTAAAATTAGACAAACCAATACTACCCCCGATATACTTATCTATGACTTATACAGTTTAATAGTAATATTGCCACTCTCTTACCCTACCATAACGCTTAACAGTATACTTTTGAGCTGTATCTATTTCTCGATTTGAGATTTCAAACATCATAGAAATACTCTCATTTATCATTTGATATTATTAACAACTTACTTGACAGAAATATCAATAAAAACCACAGACGAATAAAAAAAAACAACAACACTTAGTTACAATAATATTACTATCGATTTTCTTCTCAGTCAACATTTTTCAGACACCTGTAACCCTCCGAATTACTTTCTCATCCAGAACTATATACACAATTTTTTCTCATGACTATTCAGTATTGGCTTGTGATAATTCAATACTCATAGAACGTCCAGGGTCTCATATCACTCATATTTATGTCCTTTGTCTAACCACCTCATGTCTCGAACATTTTCCCTCTAGCTTGTTAATGTCCAATGTATGTTTTGGAAATGGTCGTTTTGGTTTAACCGTAACCTTTCTAGGTCGATCTGTCTACCGCGTCGCTATATCTATTGTCCATTCCTTCATTCTCTCCAATCTATTCTCTCGAACAGGTTTTGCCTCTTTTTAAGCAGTGGCTGCCACCGAAAGTATTTCGTTACAAGCAACGGATTTCACTTATAACTTTTATTTCCATATCCGCCAGGGGGTTTTGCATCAAAGGGTTGAGCCCATAATTGAGCCTATTATATAAAAGTGAATAATAATATATATATATAAATATATATATATATATATATATATATATATATTTATATACATATATATATATGTATATATATATATATATATATATAAATATATATATATATTATATATACATATATATATATATATATATATATATATATATATATATATATATATATATATATATATATATATATATATATATAAATATATATATATATATATATATATATATATATATATATATATATATATATATAATTATATTATTTGGTATATGTCGGTACTCCTAAAAATCGCTTTTTCTTTATTCTGTGAATCATATCGCTTTAGATCAGAGCTGTAAATCTTATGACGGTAACTGCAGAGATAAATTTGATCACAAACCACTCATGGCCACATGGATTGTATCAGATCCTCCAACGCATTTACTGTCCCAAAACCGTCGAACAGTATGGGCACATCAGAATGATTACCATATATCAGTGTCCATTTTCCTGTCAACGGTAATCTTATAAGTTTGGGACCACATCTTCGCAGCTTCATTGCTTGACGGAGGCGGATACGAAAAAAGGATTATTGACCTCAGGGATTAACTTGTAAACAGTCCAATGAGCAGAAAACCAGTCATAAGTCGTAAATATCTATATGTTCTTCGTCATAGCTATGTGTGTATTAGGGAAATGAGACCATTATATTATTTGTAAAATTATATAGAGAATATAGTTTAATGATAAAATCCATAAGAAAAAAACTAAACAAAACCCTTAATAAAAGAAGGGTTATAAGACACTAACTATAGATCTGTGTTTGTCTAAATGCATAATTCAAAAATAACATTTTTTAGATAAGCAAAGCAGTGTATGGAACTTGGAAACTGTAAAAGAGATAAAAATCTATTTTCGCGTAAAGTAAGTGATAGGAAGGTGAAAAATGATTTATATCTGGATAAAGCATGGGGATCGTAAACAGTATGATATATAACATAGATGGATGGTTTGGAAAAAGCTGTTTAAAAGCCTTTCTTCAATATGTGAAAAAAAAATGAAAATTTATGCTTATTTTATGAATTCACATGGGGTTCAATTTAGCGGAGAGCAGCTCTTCTATATTCCATAAAATAAAGGACAGAAATTGCATAATCCCCAAACAGACATTCTAAAAAGCAAAGGAAATAAAACAAACTGGCCCATGTAACAAGTTTTAGCTTGCCATGTATGTAATCTCCCCGAAGACTTACAATTATGGTTTGTTTCCACATGGATCTACATAATAAATCTTTGGTTTCGGTAGAGATAATTGTAATTTCCATCACTAACTATAGATGGATTTTTTGGTAAATTTTGCTACGTCTCTTTATTTCTTCTTAGAACTGGCGGCTTTCATTCAGGCTTGGATAGGAGTGAATGAAAGATATGATCTGGAAACAAACATTCATACACAAAAACGAACCAACAAAGAAATGAGGATATAAGAAGCATATAAAAGCGAAAAAAAATAAGCAAAATTAAAAGACTCATAGAGAAAGCAAATATATATATATGTTATGACTGTCGCTTTGTGTATATCTTGATACTCCGATGAAGAATGGAGCAAACAGTAATTTTGGTGTATCAATATAATGAATTATATAAAAGTTACATATTGTTAAGTGGTCAGGGGCTCACAAACTATTTTTAGGAGCCACTGCACTCTTGTTAATATTGTTTTATTTTATTAAAAAAAAAAAAAGAAGGTACCGAGACAAAAAATGATCACAGCTGTTTGGTTTACCATTTCTAATTGGAACTGACAACAGAATGATCTGGACATTGTTTTCTTTCTAGCACAATGCCTGCCTGTAAAGGACTTTCATCCGGACTTTCTCCGCTGGGATTTGACCGTTTTAACGGATAGCTTCACTCAGAGAACGGGCTGGGGCAAAACAAGCAGAGAATGATGCGGGTATGATGGTTTCTTGCTAAGTGCTTTCTGTCTCCGGCAACCATTGTCCACTTTGTTTATAAAACGGTTTTCAGACCGGCTTTTGAAGGAGAAAAACAAGACAGGACAATGTAGAGAAACGTTCCTCGGTGAATTTGCTGTCACTTTTATCGTATGTAGACCTAACGTTTTATTTTTTTCTATTCATGTCTGACTTCTGTCGGATGATAGATCAATTTTGTTGTACTCCAGGTTTGCTGGCTTTTTTTTGTTGTTGTTGTGAAAACATCTAAAGTGGCATGGTGATAGGCTAAACTAACGTTCATAAAGTAATAATAAAATATGAAAAATTAATACAAACTAGCATACTGTTAAGGTCAGAGCGTACAAAAGCTTTGAGCCAAAGTAAACTAGACTGTACATACATTCTTTGTTTTACTAATAAATGATGATTACTGTTTCTATATTTATTACTTTTTGGAGGATAACCCAAGCCAAATAGGAGCTTGAATTCTCTCCACAATCGGGGAATATTCTATGCGCAGATCTTTCCTTTCCTTCCACACACTATATTCATTGAATGAAACTCTTGGACGTGTAATCTAGACGACAGACAAAACTCTTTTCAGGTGTCATTTATCATTATTTAGAAAGAATTCTTTCTAGAGTTAGAGAATGAGTGTTTACTAAAAGTGCCTAGCACTGCAAAGCTTAGCGGTACCATTAATATTCCTTCCTACAAAGCAGTTAGCTTTGAAAAAGATCTATAAATAACCTTGGACTAAATACAAAATGAGATGAGTATTCTTCTTCAAATCTACGAGATTTCTATAATGATTTGGTGCTTTAGGGTTAATGATAGAAGAACAAACATAATTACACTATTTTTTTTAATAATTAAACAAAAAAATTGGATTGTGCGAGTCTCATGTACAGAAACTGGGGAAATCTTGTGACAAAGAACGATATTGACATCTTTTGAAAAACTTAATTAAATACATTAGGTAAAGCCGGCCTGATGGCTTTGTCGATTGTAGATCAACCAAAATAAATAAACAACCTATATTAAATATCTAGATTTTAATTGTTGAACATATATCTAGGTTACATATAAACCGTTACTCTACCCTCTTGCACCTTCTATTACATGTGAACTTTGGTCTTCCCCTACTTCCCAGCGGCAACAAAATAATGATCCTCTTCAGTCCCTCCATTACAGATAAACTACACATACACTTCTGTCTTTCTCGATTCCTTAACGACCATTACACAAACTTTTTCAATGATCTATAACATATTAACTTCGGTCTGCCCCTGTTACTATATCATCAATTTCTTCCATTTTTTAATTATTTCTTTATCCTTTCTTGGATCTTTCGTCGTAACAGTAACACAGATCTCTTTTATGCTTCAGACCTGAAATTTGATATTCCAAAGCACATACAGCAAAACAGTGACATTAAGTGAAAAGGTTGACTAAATATTTTTTTCATAATGAGGCCGAAATTGGAAACCTTGAATTTGATGCGAAAGCTATTCTAAAGGATAAGTTAGGAACTACTAGAGAGCTAATCGTAATAATAACAATAAGAAAAACGCAAGTTAAAGCAAATAATTATTTAACGTGAACGTTATCTTTGAAAACAGACCAGGATAAAAAGGGCTGAAAACTATAGAAGAAAGGGCAGAGTTGCTTGGCACAAAGGCACGGAAACATTTAGAAATGGCACTTGAACGGAAACAGGCAAAAGGAAGCCGCACAGGAGAAGGAAATTAAACGCTAACCCAACCAAGTCTTGACTTTTAAGCCGAGCCAAAAGCTCCAGTTTCCAGTGATCACTAAAGAAAATAAAAGTATGGAGAAAAAGTTTTTTTAAAAGAAAGTTGCAGTTTTTGTAAAAAGTTTAATATGCGAGCAGCAGAAACAAAAACAGATATGAAAACGAAAAAACTTACAAACAACAAAAAAACACTTTCACCTCGAAATGGAAAAAAAAAAACGATTGTAAATTATGGCAAAATGTTTTAAAACTAAAATATTGGAAGTGATAGGCATGTGTAAAAGCTAAAAATATGTCTTTCTATCGTTTTGTTCTTCTGTCCACTTTTTTTGTCTATGTGTATCTGTCGGTATTTATCTATGCTTCTTTACCTCATCTTCCTGTTAATAGTACTTCCTCTGTCTTTCTTATGGTCTGTCCACTTCTCTCTTTTCTTTTCGGTTGGATATATTACTCATTTTTATTACAAATAAGCAAGAAATAAAAACAATGATAAAATAAAGATAATACAGTGGTAATAATGATTATAATAAAAATAATAATAATAATAATAATAATAATAATAATAATAATAATAATAATAATAATAATAATAATAATAATAATAATCCCAAACGTGCAATGGGTCATCAGAATTTTGTGGGCCGCCAATAAAATGGAAACAGCTACTCAAGATCACGCGATTTTACGTGGGCATATTTTTAAATACCAAAGTTGTTTTACTGATTCATAAAGCGACATTTTAAAACCCTATTTAAACCCTATTAAGCATGCGAGACAAACCACAGAGCTAGGTAGACATTTTAGTTAAGTGTACACATTTGTGTTTATTTTTAATGCGAACGTTTGTATTGACTTTCAAATCCCGTGGCGGTTGGAATAAGTTGGACTGTCGAAACTAGATCTAAGAGATTGGCCTTATTCTCAGTTAGAAGATTAGATCTAGATTCAGATCTCTAGATGGATCTAGGTCTAGATCTATTTAGATCTACACCGTACAAATCTGTGTTTGTTTTTAATGTGAAACGAACACGTTTGTTTTGATTTTAATTCGAAAGGAAGCTCTATATCTAAATTTTGTGTTTACAAAAAGAATTATCGATATATCTAGATTCTAGATAAAGATGTATAGGTGGAGGCATAAAATTATAATTTTATCTGGAACATATAAGTATAAGGAGATATATTAAGATCATTTATAAGTCTCTAAAACATAGCCACACGCACCCCAGCCTCGGCAAATTGACACCAGGGCCCCGTTTGTAGTTTGGGATTTTCAGCTGATAATAATAATAATAATAATAATAATAATAATAATAATAATAATAATAATAATAATAATAATAATAATAATAATAATAATAATAATAATAATAATAATAATAATAATAATGATAATAATAATAATAACAAATAGGAAACTTAGTGTGGACACCATTTAACACATAAAAGGTGTACAGAAAATGAAAGAGCTGTTTTTCCCAAAAGCCTAAGAACAGTAAAGAGTTATAGCTATTGATGTGTTCACGCTGAAGTTTGTTTAAGTGCACGAAGACATTTTGAAAATGCCATGTTTCTTAAAGAGTTGGCTAAAATCTATAAGATATGCAATGAAAACAATAACCATCTATTAACGCGTCAATGCTCTTTTAAGTAAAAATAAAAAACAGTGTAAAACCCAAAAGAAGCATGTTTGAAATGTATTTGAAAATGGGATGATATTTTTTTTCTACACATGATTCCTCTACAAAACTCCAGAAATTATCGTTTGCATTTTCTAGAGTTCTTCCCATTACACTTAAAGCAAATTTCTATAATAAAATCTTAAACATGCTACGTTTTTTTATGGGAAACAAAGAGCTTAAGGTGGCCTTGTAAATTATCTACGTGCAGGAAGAATCCACACTACTGTACGCGTTTGTCCTAATGTAAAAACAGTTTTCCCTTTTGTATAAAAACAATAACCCTTGTGGAAGTGGTATTATCTACATTCATGTATGCCCTCATGAAAAAAGGACTAATTAACATGTAAGAAAGATGAATTCATTTTATGATAAGAGGGATTCAGACTAGTGTAAGGAAAAGTAGTCAACATTCAAGAAAATAAATTCTGATCGATGAAGGATTTATCCTCATGTAAGAGTGGTTCATTTCATGTAAGAATGAGAAATACCCTAATAAAGATTCATTCCATGTAATGAGGATTAATCTTCATGTATGAAAGCAATAGTTAACCTCAATGTAGGGGAACTCATTTACCCGCACAAACAATTATTAATCTTCATAAGAAAACATTATTCATCCTCATGTAAAACGGATTCATTTTTTGGCATCAATATCAGGGCTAAACCACGTACAAGAAAGATTTTTAAACATGTAAAAAGGGAAAAAAAGGATTTATCCACACGCCAAAATAATCAATTAACGTGTGAGTTGGATTCATCTATATGTGAGGAAGATTCACGTACTTCAAAAATGTATTTATCGTCTTGCAAGATGGATTCCTACATACTTCAACACCCATCATTCACATATAAGATAAATTCTTAAAGATCCATTCACATACAAGATGGATTCCTACAAACGTAAAGACTCATTCAAATACAAGATGAATTCCTACAAACGTAAAGATCCTTCCACATACAAGATGGATTCACACAAACGTAAAGATCCATTCACATACAAGATGGATTTGTACAAACATAAAGATCCATCAACACACAAGATGGATTCCTACAAACGTAAAAATCCATTCACATACAAGATGGATTACTACAAACGTAAAGATCCATCAACATACAAGATGGATTCCAATATACTGAGGGATTCATTCTAAAACAAGAGGGATTCATCCAGTTATAAGATGGATTCATTCTCAAACATGAAAAATTCTTCCGTACGCATCCATTCCATGCATGAAAGGTTCATACGTCAGGCTTCATCCTAATACATCAAAGATTCAAATTTACGTAGTGACATAAGTTCTCATGGACAGAAATCATTCGAAAAATAGAACACAAACCGGAGCCAACGGTAACATGAAGCTCGAAAACTACAGGCCCAAAAAGTACAGGCGAGGAGGACACAAAAAGCCAAGAAGACTGAGAGCCGAAAATGGGCGGAAATTCGTCGCCTGAGGTTATTGTTAGAGACGGGAATGGCTGGAATGGGACAGAAATGGAGGGGTGGGGTGAAGTGGGTGGTGGAGATCTGGCCGCAGAGATGAGTCAAAGGGGCATAGAGAGAGAGAGAGAGAGAGAGAGAGAGAGAGAGAGAGAGAAAGAGAAAGGGAGAGTGAGAGAGATAGAAAGAGTGAGTGAAAAAGAGACATAATAAA
>JAWDGP010006827.1:487500-497500 GCA_033675545.1 Elysia crispata | reverse complement strand
TCTCCCTCTCTCTCTCTTTCTATCCGATTAAAAAAAAATTCTGCACAAAGCAACTCTTGTATGGCCTCTACCCCTTGTCTTTAGCCAGCATCCTTTGTCTGTTTGCTTAGTGAAAATCTACAAGAATTCCCGAATGTCGGATTAGGGCACAACTTGACCACCGAAGAAAGTCCACTTGTTTTTTTAGCACTAAATGAATCTAACCTTTTCTGGCTGATAATGAGTCCGTATGCTTATTTTAAAAATACCGATTATAGTCCGTAATGTAAGCATTCAAAAAAAAAAACCAAAAAAACAAACAAACTATTAAATCTGAATTCATTCCTCCAGATATGTTTGTCACGGCCCGGACACATAACAAAGACAGTTCCATCATTATCGCATGTTGTCCTGTCTTTCTCTTCAATTAAAGCCGTGATTCATTGACGTATCTTAAGATATTTTGGTGTCATTTCAAAGTTAAACCTTGATTTACATCTTTTCTTTTCGAATTTAAGTTTCCTGTTTATGTCTAACCCCCATCCCCCTCGTTTTTCCCCTCCGCTTCCCCTGCCCCACCTTCAGGGTCTTCGGAAAGAATCACAGCCTAATTTTTATGAAACTCCAACAAATTAGCTTCACTGTTAACCAGAGCTAGAGTGCATCTTCTTATCAATCATATCAAATTAAGCTAGTCTGGGAAAGGTTTCAGAGAGAAAAAAATATCATCAGTTCTCATTACTCTTGATAAAATCTGTGAGAGTTACCGGCCCTAGCTCTCTGTATTTGCTCTAGTGTTTGTGGAAGAAGGCTTCTTATATCGAATAGTATCTTGCAAAAAGGACAACTGCGGTGATTTTTAACCAGATGATAATTATGGTTTACAATTTATTCCAATTTCCGAGGAATATTTTACTATAATTCATGGTGGTCAAACAAATGAGGTACCGAAAAGGTTATAAAGTAAATAAAAAAAATAGTTTTCGAAAAAGACAAAATTTATAAAGTAATGAAAGGCACTTAAAAAATAAAGTAATTAATTGACAAAAACGAAAAACAACAACAACTACAACAACAACAACAATAACAACAACAACCACAACATCAAAAGCAGCAACACCAATGTGTTTTTTCAAGAAATACTTAAACAAAAATAGTTTTCGAAAAAGACAAAATTTATAAATTAATGAAGGACACTAAAAATAAGAAAGAAAATAATTGACAACATCAAACAACAACAACAACAACAACAACAACAACAACAACAACAACAACAACAACAACAACAACAACAACAATAAAAACAACAACATCAAAAGCAGCAACACCAAGGTATTTTTTCAAGAAATACTTTTCAGCTAAAAATTGCAACAAGCTTTAACACCGATTATAAAGGTTACTTTTTCACGCCACTGAAGCCTCTATTATCTTTGAGGGTTAAATCGGTCTTTGAACAAAACCTGGAATGACTCATTCACTCTAAAGCTTCTAATCTTGGCACCGAAATGGGTTTTCCCGTGTGGGGGCCCATCATTCCACTCAGAGATTGCATGCCTGCGGGGTTTCCCCTTTGGTGGAGGTTGAGGTATTTTGGAGGATAGGCGCAGTTAGAATAAAAGTTAAAAAAAAAGAGAGATAGAGAGAGAGAGTGAGTGTGTGTGTGCGTGAGAGAGAGAAACAGAGAGAGAGAGAAACAGAGAGAGAGAGAGTGAGAGAAAGATAGATCGAGACTTAAAGAGAACAGTTAGAGAGAAGGAAAGAGACGGAGATATAAAAACAAAAGAAGAGATAATCTTAGTCAACATGTCCTACTAATGTCTCCAACACTTAAAAGATATTGACGTAATTATCACACAGATAATACACGTCCTTTATTTCAAGGATAAACAGCCCCCTAAATTTCCTCAGAAATGGCTCAGTGGATGAAAACCCGGTACGATTCCATTCATTTATTTCAAATGTTGTATCTATACTGTGGATTTGTCAATTTCAGTAAAAGGATGATTCAGTATCGAAATTGTCCATATCATCGTCAGCCGCAGCGTTTTAGACATCATTATAACTACAGTCTTTATCAAGTTACTCTAGGAACTACTTTGTTATAACTTTATTAATTGATATGATCATCGTATCATTATCCTCTTCATCATCATCATTGTCAATATCATCATGATCATCAGCATCAGCATGATCCACATTCTACCCACGTCATTCTCAGCATCTTTATCATTATTATTATTATTATTATTATTATTATTATTATTATTATTATTATTATTATTATTATTATTATTATTATTATTATTATTATTATTATTATTATCATCTTATTATATATATTTTTAATTATATTATTATTATAAAAAGGACTAGCATCAAGACCATCTTCATTTTATCACCAGCTTCATCATCATCAACAATATTATCATCATCATCATCATCATCATCACTATCAACTCCATTATAATCATCTTCAATATCATCATCATTAGCATAATCATAATCATCTTTGTCATCATCAACTGCAATACCATGAACACCATCATTATCTTCAAAGTCATCAACAACAACATCATCATTATCATCATCATCATCAACAGTATGATCATCGTCTGCAGCATCATTTTCATCAACCTCACCATCATGACCACCATCACCATCATCATAATCATCCTCATCATCATCAAAATCATCATAATCATCATCAACTTTATCATCATCATATCATCCACCTTACCCCCGTGAACCCCATCCGCACCATCATAATCATCATTATCCTCATCATCATTCTCACCATAATTTTTTTAAACCAATATCACCTGTCCTTGATTCTTTGATAGCAAGCCCACGAGTATTAAGATAATGACACCCCTCGCCCCTCTGCCAGCTTTTAGCCTGAAAATTGCTATTTTATTTCACAGTCCACATCTTTCCACTTCTAATCTAACAGTACCGCATCGAATGAAGGTCTTCCATGATTATCTTAATCCAATATTTTCGCTACTCTTCTAACTAAAATACCATATTTTTATGAAACACAGTTGCTCTTTAAGCGAAAGCTAGGCAGATTCTGCATTCTTTTTTTTTTCCACTAAAGGGCCGATCACACGCGAGAAAACAGTAACGTTAAAAACATTATGATCGGTGTTTAGTTGGAATTCTCCTCCCATCCACACGGATTACATAGTCCCGCTGCTACTGGCCCGTTATGAATAAATAATACGTTTTCTATTGAAAATATCGAGGGGTTTTTTCTTTTCTTTTCTTTTTACCCCAGTTACTAGGAGCATTCGACTTGTGTCCCACGCGAACTAAACATAAACCCAGAATAAACAACTCATCATAACTGTCAAGGGGAAGAGTGCTTTCCCTTTTTTAGATTTTTTTTTTTTTTTAATAACCTTTTAACCAGTTCTAGGCTCAAATAAATGGGACAGTCCACAGAAACCCACAAGGGATGTTTGAATTCATTTCTTTGTTTGTCAATCTCTGTCGAGCATTTTTCTAGCGTTGTTTCCATAAATTTTAATTACTGGGATTTCAGTGATATCTGACCGGTTATGATCGCTTGTTATCTCTCTTTGTTTCGTGTCAATGCTTGAAATGCCTGTTGTCTGCGTATTGTTTAGTGCTTGAAATGTCTTTTGTCTGTCAATTGATTTTGTTCCTATTTGTCTGTGTATTTGACTGTCTGTCTGTTGTTTTGTGTTCATACTTGTCTGTGTGCATGAGAATTAATTTGTTGCCTGTCTATTTGAGTTTCAATTGAGATAATCGTTATTCTGTTTTGCAATATCTCGTCCAATTTTCTATATACTTTTTACCTCTAACCATTTTGTTTATGCGTTTTCACTTCATCCATACTTCATCCATTTTTCTCCAATTTTCTTTCGGTTTCTTCATCTCGCTTATTATTTTGACGGATTTTCCATCAGTTTTTTCACTATGTCATTGTATTTACATTATATTATTTATCAGTCTCTCGATCTGTCCGTCTGTCTGCCCGTATCTATTCCTCACTTTCTGTTTCTGTCTCTCTCACTCTCCCTCGTATTTGAATATTGCTTTTCACATGCTCAATTCTTGTTTCCCATTAATGTGTTTTCGAACATTATCTTAAACAAAAGCATTAGTAATTTTTCAAAATAGTCTCAGAGTGAACAATTTATTGCAGTGTTCTATTTTATATCCTTTAATTTTTCTTATTGAAAGTGATGATACACTGTACTCAAAGAATACATTTTGTTTCATTAAGAACCTTGACGTTTGGCGCCATGTAGTTTTTAACTTGCATCAAAGTTATTAATATTGTGACAACTTGAAAGCAAATCGAGGGTTTTAGCTATAGCTCGACATTTATCAGGGACAAAAATGTTTTTTTTTTCAATGCTTTTGAATGCCAAAGAATCTTATGGTAGGTCACTGATCGACAAACAGATAAAATGTTTTCGAGCTGGGGTCTTATGGAAAAAACAACGACTGAACGCTGGAGCTATAGCGCACCAATGTGGAATTTAGTCCTTTAGTCCTTTAGTCATCATAGGTTAATAAAATTAATATTATCCGTAATCACTGTTGCCTGTGTGTCTGTATTTATCTGTAAATAAGAGTTTACGTAGGAATAATTGACACGAGACCCGATGATCACATACACGGTCATAATTTTATTCATGATAACAACATAAACGTTTTTTTTTTATTTGCTCAATCTATATTATGGCTTTGGGGGATTTGTCTACTTATGTTTCACAACTATATGACAAGGGTGCAAGAGCGACACATATACGTGGTTTGCAGCGGAGCATTGGCCAAATATCCCATTGTCTTTTCAAACTACGGCCATCTAGTATTTGTATTGAGGAATCATTATTGTTCAAATGATACCCCGCCCGAAATGCTTGGCAAAACTCATTATGTCAAAGATAATTACATTTGGCTTGGAATAGAACGGCCCTAAAGAAAGAAAAATCTGGCAGAACACCAAACAAAGCAATCTAAAAATAACGGAAATCCCCTCGGGGAGGTTGTGATGGGCTTAGCGGACTTCAGTGATTAAGAGTTATGATTAGAGAATGGAAACCCTTCATGGCGGCCGGCCTAAAAGGCCTTGCGCAGCATTACACAAATATTGTTCATTTCCCAACGGGCAACATTTCTCCAGGAACACAGGAACACAGCCTTGTGTTCCGGTACTAGAAGATCTAAACCAACTGTTGGGGTTTCCTGTATAGGACTCTCAAAGATATTTTGGGAAAAGATGGTCAAGTAACGAAAGACGATTTTGAAAATAACCAGATGGGATTCCTCGTTAATATTACTGAAGACAGCCTCCTATCCGTACCATTTCGTGAGGGTTACGAACTCGAAGCATGCCATTTCAAAAGTATGAAGCTTCAAGCATCGTTATATTCTATAACCAAACTATATCTATACTCCATATGCTCAGCGTTACCTTAAAAGCTTGCCGAATGAAATTTATAATTAAAAAGAACAAGGAGTCATAGATCTTGTAATAAAGATTACTATCGATTTTGTTAAGAGAACTGCATTCAGATAATAGCTTACAATTTATTACTCTTTTGTATAGGTCTAGTTTTCATATTGTATGAACATCCTCAAATGATATTGAAAGAAACAAAGAAGATACATGGACCATTCAATCCTCTTTTGTTTAGGTCAAGATTAAAAAAAATTCTTTGTAAAATAAACAAAGATGGCACATAGAACATTTTTTAATACTATGCAAAAAGATCTTGAACCTCGTGCTTATTTTCTCTATCAAATGTTCACAAAACCCTAGTATTCTCCGAAAATAAAGAGTTTACATTAAACAAACAACAAACCGTTAATTAGCAATCTTTGGCAAACAGCGTTGTTGAAACAGTAATTTGTGACTAAAATAACTGTTGTCTACAGAAATCTCGTAGCGCGAGATTTGGGAACGCGACTTGACGCAAACAGTGAGGCCTGATAAAGAAACGAAAAGACAAGCCGCCATAATTGATTTTTTGATGGGGATCCCGGGCTGACATTTGTCAGCCTAGCTGTAAAACATGTTACACTGGCGTGAGTATTAGATTCTAGATATGGTGGTCAAACTCTAGAGCTCTCACCCTCGGATATAAAGAAATGCTCAGCCCAGAGTTGGACTTTAGCGACAGATATTTCAACTTCTAGTGTCTCATTGTTAACTCAAACTTTATTTATTTATCCAATAATTATACGCATTAAATAAGTATATCGAAACAAATAATTAAGAAGCAGTTAATTTTTAATGAAAATAGGAATTAAATATAAAAAAATCCACCAACACCACCACTACCACTACTACTACTACTACTACTACTACTACTACTACTACTACTACTACTACTACTACTACTACTACTACTACTACTACTACTACTACTACTACTACTACTACTACTACTACTACTGCTGCTGCTGCTGCTGCTACTACTACTGCTACTACTACTACTACTACTACTACTACTACTACTACTACTACTACTACTACTACTACTACTACTACTGCTGCTGCTGCTACTACTACTGCTACTAGTATAATAATGATTGATAATAATGATGATGATTATAATAATAATAATAATAATAATAATAATAATAATAATAATAATAATAATAATAATAATAATAATAATAATAATAATAATAATGATAATAATATATACTTCCAGTGACTCATTCATTTTTGTTACTTATATCATATTGGCCGGTCCTTTGACTCATATTTATATTCCTAATCCGCATGATCCTAAAAACTCTCTGGTTTTCGCTTTTTTTAGAAAATACAAAACTAACTTTTAATCATTTCTTTAACTCTATGAAAGTACCGTAAGACTCCACAGCTCTTACCGATATTCTTATTGCAAGCAAAATACTTTTTTTTTTATTATTTTGAAAAGAGTTGGATCGTGATTTATACTTTTAGGGATTTATACTGTTAGTAACTAATAGGATAAAACTATTTTCTGTCATTCAGCTTAAGTGTCAAAATTTTCGCGATGTTAGCAAATCAAGCGAAAACATCCGATGTCAGGATTTATACCTCTCAAAACTCTGATGCTATTTCCTATAACCAGAGATGTATGCAAGTTTAGCTCGGAAAGAGAGCATGAATTAAAAAAGTCACTATAGAAAAAAAAAACTAAAAGCTTGCCATTATGGATAGACCTCAAGATTTCCTACTGCGTTGCATATTTTTCTGTGTACTCTCAAACCCGAAATCCAAATATCCAAAACATTCTATGAACACAGTTTCCGTGAAAGTGTGTTACCGAAATTTCCGGAAAAAGAAGGGAAGAAAAGTGAAACCAAAATATTATTATGTGGATTGTGCATCAACAGGAGAAAGGTTCTCCAAGCTGGAGTTAAGTCTGTGAGTACAGGGACTTCCGCTTCAATGCGCGTCACAAAATTACCTGCCCTTGTCTGGCGACAAATCCCTCCAATTACCCGCTGAAAGTCTGCCTTTGAGGGCTTGTCCCATTCACAGACTCTCTAGCAAGAGGATCAATGCGGATCCATATTTTTTTTTTTGCCTAATTTTCTGTTAAATTTCAAAATTCCCCTTTTTCTAGAAAAAGAAAAGAGGAAAAAAAAACAACTATCTAACATAACACTTTAAAAAAAAAAATTCGTTGCCTTGAAATAATTTGCCTTGTTTCTTTTTCTTTTT
Source organism: Elysia crispata (assembly GCA_033675545.1). Taxonomy (NCBI): domain Eukaryota; kingdom Metazoa; phylum Mollusca; class Gastropoda; family Plakobranchidae; genus Elysia; species Elysia crispata. Next base: position 489,822 of record JAWDGP010006827.1, on the reverse strand, counting down.
TTTTTAAATGGCTGGGTCAAACGTTTTGTACTTTTGGGAACTTTTTTGATGATCAAAATTATTATTATCATCTTCTTCATTCTTGATGGGCCCTTATACTTTTTTTTTTTCAAAATAAAGATATTATTGAACATTAACCCTAAGTTGTGGGTTTGCTTAAGACATAAATATTAAAATTTCCATTATTCGTGTCTCTCTCTCCAGAAAGACTCAAATACCGCTGGAATCAGTATTTCGGAGCTGTGACTTTTTCTAAGCATCAGGACTTTTTTGTGGGAGATAAGATCGTTCCTACAAAAACATTGTGAGAAACTCACAGTGTCAAACATTTCACTGAAAATTTTTCGTGTGGATTTAGGCTGAGAGGCGAGAGGAAGTCCGCCTTGCCGAAGCATTGAAAGGGAGGTAAGTAGATTTCCCAATTCTTTGGTCCTGATTGTTTTTAAAGCAAGTTTTTGCTCGTTGCTGCTATTTAACCGCACGGTCAAAAAATAAATATTATTTTACTTCTTTAAAATAAAAAATGGGCGAAATCAAATCAATTAATCTCCCTTTAAATTCGATACCTGCAAGGCTCATAACGAGCTGCTCTGTCGATACAAATTTGGCCATCTGATAAACTACGTGGGTTCGAGTACCACAGCCATCTATAGATATTATTGAGGTGCCATATTGTAAGCCAAGCTCACTGCACCGGAAATGAATAATAGGTCTTCGTGAACCCCACTGAACGCCCCTAGGGGCTGCACGCTCTTGATCAAACAGACAATTATCCTGGTTGCATGCGCACCAAGATTTGCGCACCTCTTGAAGATTATAATTACTTCGCCGCCACTTCTGTTGGATGTACGTGTGATAATTACTGAGTACCTGCTTGAGATGGCTGCAGAATCAAGAGAGCAAGGACATCACACCATGGAGCACTGTATACTCTTCACCTTCATAAGACAGGGAGATTTCTCCCCCCGGGGATCTGATATTGATTTTAAAAGAAGAGGCTGACAGCTAATGTCATCGTAAGCAAAGGCGGCACAAACTGGTGGGGTTCACCGTTTATCGTTTTCAGATCATTATTCATAATGAAATCAGAAAATCATGAGATGAAAAAGAATAGAATGAAAAGAAAAAGAAAAGCGTGTGAAATAGCGGGGAAAGGAAGAATAAACTTGGTGCTTTGGTAGCGTAAGGGCAGATAGAGAGAGAAAGTAAGAGAAAGAGACAAAGAGATAGAGAGAGAGAAAGAGAAAGAGAGAGAGAGAGGGAGAGAGAGAGAGAGAGAGAGAGAGAGAGAGAGAGAGAGAGAGAGAGAGAGAGAGAAGAAAAATGCCAATATATCCTTTTGAAGCATCCTTGTTCTTCTTGTGAGTACCAGTTCTTTGATGGCAGTGTCCTGCTAACAGAGGGCATTAGGGTTAATGAAACTTCTTCATCTCTTTCTCTCTTCCAAGTATCTGTTAAACGTTATTGCTATTAAGTTGGTCATGCTGACGTTAATGATGATAGAGTTGATAACGGACATGACATAGTCTGTGGTTTGACGATAGTGCTAGGAATTAGCCGTTTAATTGTGAAAATGATAGGAAAAAAGAAACATGATAAAATTCAGTACTATTGCTATCATCGATCTTTTCCTCATCATCAGCCCCTGCATCATCGTTGTCATTATAACCTTATTTTACTAATATTATGACACTTTTATTATTGATATAATCATAACCACATTTATCATCACCATCTTTAAAATTATCCTCATCCTCAAATCTTCTTCTTTATCATCATTACCGTCATCTTTATCACCATAATCATCATCATCATCGTCATCATCATCATCTTCTTCTTCTTCTTCTTCTTCTTCTTCTTCTTCTTCTTCTTCTTCTTCTTCTTCTTCTTCTTCTTCTTCTTCTTCTTCTTCTTCTTCTTCTGAATCTTTTTCATCTTCATGACCATCATAACTCTTATCACCCTTACCATAATCCTCCTCCTCCTCCTCTTCATCATCATCATCATCATCATTATCATCGCCATCATCATTATCGTCATCATCATCATCTTCTTCTTCTTTTCATCACCATCATCCTCATTATCATCATCGTCATCATCATCACCATAACCATCAGCACCATCATCATCATTATCATCATTATCACCATCATCATCACCGTCATCTTCATCACCATCATCATCATCATCATCACCACCATCATCAACATCATTATCATCATCATCATCATCATCATCATCATCATCATCATCATCATCATCATTATAATCATCATCAACATAATCTTCTTTTTCTTCTTCTTCTTCTTTTTCTTCTTTTTT
>JAWDGP010006827.1:462500-482500 GCA_033675545.1 Elysia crispata | reverse complement strand
GACACTGACTCATGTGATCATGGGAGACCTCCAAAAGTCATGAAGAGTATGAAAAAGAGAACAATAGAAGAGCCCCAGTTTGTTGCAGTTGGGTATCAGATTGTTACCCAGCCAGAGAACTTTACTGTGGAAGGTGCCCCTAAGGAAATAACAACGCAAAAGCTCAAGAAAACAAACAAACAAAAAGAAGCAAAAAGAAAGAGAGCGCGAGGAGAAGAATATCTGAGTCCAAATACCAAAAAACTGGTGGGTGATCGTAAGATGGGAGTAGGGTGTCAATCTTCAAGTTGTGAAAAGGCAGGACGAAAATGTTTCACAGTAGCAGAAAGTAGTAGAGCAGATGTCTTTAAAAGCTTTTGGGGGCTTGGTGACTTACGTCTTCAACGGGAATTTATTGCCAGGCACGTGGAACGTTTCCAGGCTAAACGAGTCACTAACAATTCACGCCGCCAGACAACCCATAAGTATTACCTGACTGTTGATAATACAAGGACCCTCGTATACAAGAGGATGTTCCTTAGCACCTTTGGTATCAGTGAAAAGGCTGTTAGGGTGGCCATTGGAAAAGTTACCCCTGAAGGGGCAGTGGAAGGGGAGAGGAGAGGTGGAAGGATGTCAGCAACTACCAAAGAAAGAGACAGAAGGATTGCTGAGGCAATAAATAATCACATCAACAGGTTTCCTACAGTAGAGTCCCACTACTGCCGATCAACAACAAGCAAAGAGTACTTGCATCCAGGCCTGAATTTGCCCAAGATGTATAGGATGTTCATTGAACAGTATATCGGATCCGATGCTCCAAGTTTCAGCACTTATTGCAAAGTTTTCAAATCAAAGAATCTAGCTTTCCATCATCCAAAGAAAGATCAATGCTCCCTTTGTGTTAACTTCAGGGAAGGAGACCAGGCAACCAAGGAAAACCTATCGGAATGCTTCCAAAGACATATTGCTGAAAAGACCAAAGTCAGAGAACTAAAGGATTCAAGAAAACAGCCACCTGGAGTCGTCTTACAAGACCATCACTCTGAAACGTAAAGCCAACAACTTTTGTCTCTGCAAGCTGAATCAAGATCCCCCAAAGGTCCCAACACCAAAGTACAATGACCTTGTGTCCCTGTGCCAAGGCTCCACACCTCTTGTCAGACTGGACGAGCACAAAAACTTTTTCCAATCTTTGCCTCATTAAGATGTGTAGGCTAAGTACAATGTGCACCATATTTTACTATCAGAGGTTTTTGGAAATAATTTTATATTATTTTGTTTTGTTATCTATGTTGAGACAAAAAAACACTTTTTGCTTATTGTTAGGTGCAATGTACTGAGTTTGCTATGATTTGAAAAGACTTTATCATAATAGGGATTATTATGTTGTTTCTTTAAAGAGTGTGCTTCGAAATAATCTTAAATTGGCATTATGCAATGCATTCTTTAAACGCTTATCTTAATTTGCTCAAACTTCAAGGAAAGTAAAGCGAATCAATATACTAGCTCTAAAGAGATTACTACAAGGAAAGTCTTTGTTGCAGAAAACATTGAAAAAGCAAGCCTTACGTACCAAAGAAAATTAATGTTTCTTTACGTTATGTGTTTTTTTAAGGCGTTTGAGGTCTCCTCCTATAAAAAGCCTTTTTTATCAACGTTAACTTTTATTTGAGATTAGAATGGCTTTGGATGTGTCAGAGAGACCCCAATAAACATTCTTAACATGTTTTATCTTTGATTTTTCTGCTTGTAAGTATCTACGTACTTGAATAGAGAAAATGAGGCGTATGTGATATTTTATGCTGTTTAAAATTGATGACGCCGTCACGTAAGGGCGTAATAGTAAAAATGACCAAATATAACTAGAATTATTTACAAAATCCAAAAAAGCAATGCATATACATAAAAAACAGAGCTTAGACATACATGGTTGCAAAAATCACGTAAATTGGTCTGATAGTTTTTGCACAGTAAAAGGTTTAAAAATGCCCAAAACTTTGAGAGCCTCTCCTGAAAAATGAAGAAATCACGCATACGCCCTTACGTGATATGGGCAACGAATTTTATTTCCTTTTTTTCTACTTTCATAATTATGAAAAAACTTGTCCAAGCCGAATGAAAACACAGATGGTAACAAGAAGGATCTTAAAGTAAAACCAGCCTGTCCTCAACCATCTCGCCAAGATGTCATAGTGTCATAGTCTCATAGTCTTCCTAGACACCTGAAATGATTGGACTAAATTACGAGATAGACAACAATAACAAAAAAAGTACTAACAAGGGCCTTGCATGGACAGGTTTATACTAAATTTCGCCAAGATCAAAGACACAACGCTTAAAAAATGATTTTTACAAACGTACAGGGGAATCACGGGTTGTCCGTCAACTCAGGAAGTAAAAAATGATAGCCCTAGCTTCTAAAAGTGTGTTACTTTGAAGAATGTGGAACAAAATAGCTATAAAACTGATAGCCTTAGTCAAAAAAGCGCCATAAGTAAACTTTTAGTCACAAATATTTCTTATATAAACCTTTAATAAGAACAGGATAATTCAAATCTGTTAATAAGTTCTTTTAATTTAATTTATTATCACTATAGTTTAAAACAATGAGTAGTTAAGAATTCCCATCCCAGAAGGCACCGAAACTTGGCTATTTTTTCCAAGAACTCATAGTTTTCTAATAGACGTTTCAAACGTCTTTAAACAGATTTAAAAAAAAAATGAACAGAGTTAGCCCTTTGTCCATATTATTGAAGAGTTATGTTACGTGGTTAAAATGTTTAGTTTCCCCTCAACGTAGAACAATTATTAACTGTATTTTTTTTCTATATTATTTATCGTATCACTTTAATTCACGCATATCTCATTTATCGTTGCAGTGATATTATCAAAATTAGATCTCTTAGATGGAGCAGAAAGATTAATTCGTATTTTACATTTTGTATTGTATCAGTAATATCAGCTAGACTTCTCCTAGATAAAGGGCACTCCCCTTGACTTTGTGGCCTTTACATTTAGCATATAACGATACATGAGTGAAGTCGGGCATTTTTTTATGTTTTGAAGTTCAGAAAAAACGAATCACCAAACTTTTAAATCTTTAATATGAGTACCTTACTTGCAACATGTTATCGGAGAATGTTCTCTACAGTGTATTTTATTATCCATTTTACAGATTGCCATAAAAGAGTCTCGAGGCTTTTGCAAGATTTCAAATGTTTTCTTTGATAATAAATAAAAAAAAAATTGCAGTAACCGTTGCCACATTCACAGAACATTCAAATTAATATAGATTTCTTAATCGTGGATAAATCTTTTCTCCCTATTTAACCGATGTTTCCCTGTTGGCCTCACCACAGCTAGCTGTAGACTGTATAGTAAAGCCATCTGAAGCGTATTTCCCACTCATAAACAAATTATCCAAGTGGGAGATTTGTTGACGATGTATGTGACTGAGCTCCTTGTGCCAACGAAACGCCTCTAATCATTCTTAGTGCTGTTTAAATTGTTCCTCCTTCTGATGGACAGATCCTTCCTTAATATAAAAACATATAAACATCGATCTATTCATTGCTGTGAGGTCCAATACGAGCTGTGTGAAAAAGGTCAGTTACGGTAGGGAAAACAATCTGGTAAAGTAAACTTTCTTCATGGGCATTGATTTGTCTCCGGCCATCTGTCTTGGCTGTCAGCGTAGCTGTCCAGGTAGCAAGAGAAGGAGATTAGTCCACGTGATTATCCTGATCGGCTTGACCAGCATGAAAACACAGCATACAGCGGATATACAAACATAAGCGCATACCACACTCGCACACACTAATCTGACGGCGACTTGGTAAAAACCTTAACCCTCGCAAGATAGTAAGAAGACAATGTTTTGTCATAGGAAAAGATATTGAACTTATTTATGTATTGAACACGCAGTTTTGCAAATAATTAAAGTTTATACATTTTTGGAGGATCTATCTCCTTCAACAAAATAATAAAATGAATGTCCACATATTTTTTTTTCACGAGCTGTAAGTTTGTTTCCGCACCAAATGCAACAAGAACATCAGCAAAGAAAAAAAATCGCAGCGAAGAGTAAATTCGTAATTTTGTCACAAAAGCCCTACCTACTCACTGAGCCAACATTAACTTCACCTACTATTATTTTTCTGTCGTACCTAGAGGTTTATTTTTTCTATTCGCTTGAAGGAGAGGCCACGCTCTTAATGAGGAGGTTCAAAGAAGCACTAATAATATTGCTGGGTTTTTTTATTAACCTATGTAACAAAATTATATTAACTTATGTCAATCTAACATTGACATGCGTGTTTTTCTTCTAAAGATGAAATAAATACTACGATGTGTGTTTTGCGCTCATCTCCAAAGGTTCAATTTTGAAGCCTCTATCTAAAGATGGGCGTTGGAAAACAATAAATGGACACCATTCACACCAATAGACCAATAATGTGATTTCGTTTAAAAGGGCACTATTTCTTCCAGTTTTTCGGTTTCAAGGTGCAGGGGTATTAATATTATTAATAGTAAAGAGAACTTTTGGATTGATATCTGCAGGAACAATCCTCACGTGTTCAAAAGTCATTCATTCACTGGGTGATTTTGGGGCCTCACCTTTTCAGTCGTTCTCTGCTTTGGTAAGCAGGAAAGATTGGAGATCATCTTCAATGGACAGGATGATAAAGGAAACAATTTAATTTAAGAATGTATAGACATGGAAGTGAATGTTTCATAAAAGGAGTGCTTTTTTCTTTTTTGAATATTGAAACAAATACACCAAGCTAAAGATAACAGTCTGGAAACTTTGCCTTTTCGCTGCCTGTTAATGCTAAGTAGCTAAAAAATAGACTCTAAATGAAAAAAAGCATATATCTTAAAATAGATTGTAATAGAATTAAATATATCAAAACCATCCTAATGAATCCCTGTGAGATTGAGCTTTATGCTATTTATAGACCGGATCGCGAACATTCTCTTAACACTCAATTTGTCAACACTTAAGAAAACATGCTATTTATAGTACCGATCCCAAACATTCTCTAAACAATTTTAATTTGTCAACACTTAAAAACTATGCTTTTTTAGAACCCACTTCAAATATTCTCAATGCAAATTGTCAACTTGTCATTCCCTTAGGATGGTGTGCTATTCATAGTGCTGTACTCAAGCAATCCTCTCAGCTCAATAAACTGTCATCTTGTCATCACTTTAAAAAAAAGGTGCTATTTATAGTACCAGCCTCAAGCATTCTCAATACACTGTCAACTTGTCATCAGTTCAATAGACAGAAAAGAGCCCTAACGGACATTTTTACTTGAGAAGTAAAAAAAAAAATCAATAACAAATAAATAGAATATCGTGCAGAAAAATCCTGGACGCCATTCGTTTGTTTGACCACTATGAAATATTGATTTCAAGTAACGGACAAAATCTGATGTGTTGATGGTTCACAATATCACCGTCTTTGTCAGAAAGTTGAAGGTTTGTTTGAGCCGTCACCGGTGCCAATAACGAGCTCCATTCTTCCATTCTCATCACAAAGAGATGATGTGTGCTTGTTTGTGGCTTTGTGTGTGTGGCTGCGTGTGGTTGTATATGACTGTGTGTGGATGTTTGAATATGTGTCTTGTGTGGGTGTTTGTGGTTATATGTGGCTTTATATGGCTATGTATGTTGGGTCTGAATCTGTTTAAAGGGCGACCACCCAACGGCAATAATCGAAGTCAGATCTAAAAAGCTCAAAGTCAAATAATGAAACACACAATACTTTTCTTTTTATGTTATAAAATTTCACCACCCTTTTACTTTGACGACTAATAAATAGCAATTTTTTTAACAAATAAAATCATAAACGAGTTCGACCACATTCTACTACTTTTGCAGCATCATTGCTCCTTTGTAGTGGTTTATTTTACTAATGCATTGTTGTTGTTTTTTTCTTACGGCCTGAAAGACTTGAAGGTACAGTAGTCTAAGTCTACTTCTTTTATGACAACATTAATTTTGATTTAAAAAGCAACAGGGTAATTATGACGCAATTTACAAACATGAAAAAAATGAAAGAAAAATTGCTATAAAACATCAGGTCTCTACAACTGCAAAACTAATGTATACGAACCAACAAAAACAACAATCTTGCAACATCAAAAAAGGTAATAACAAACCCGTAATGAGTTGTTGCTGCTGTATATTAAGATAGTTTCGCTCACTACTAAAACAAAAACAAAAAAATAGAGATACAAGGAGTAGGGGGGAACAGTCACCAAAGAAAGAATTAAAATTCCGTGTTGTCGGTTCCCAAAGAAGATTGCTAGACAAACATAGCAGGGCTGGACACAATAGATCCACACGGCTGGCGGAATGTGAACAATTCCCCCAGTTTTTTCTCTCTTCTTTCTTTCTCCGACGCCAGTTTGAAAGGAAATTGTAGAACATGAGACAACATAGAGACGCGCGGTTGTCAGGGACGCCACAGAGTTTCTCCTAAAGATGCCACTAGCAGATTCTGCTGCACGAAATTGAGGCCAGTTCCGGCGATGGAAAGTCTAAAATAGAAATCTTATTCGGTTAAGATTAAAACCCGGATAGCCTTTGTTTGTTGGTTGCGAAATTGATGGTGAAACGAAATTTGTTAGATTTTTTGTTTTTAAGTTTAAGGTTGGAAAATGTAAAAAAAAAAAACACACTTGTTTTTAACAACTGACCACCTATCGTCATTCAATCATATTTTTCAGTCTCATTTTCTGAATTTGTCAAAACAGACGCTTCGCCAATTGGTCAATATCATGGTGAGGAGTCTCAAATAGGCCTTGAAGTTTGATCCTGATCTTGATTTTACATGTTTTCGCAAAATAGATATAAACCTTAAAAAGTTTTGATGTCTATAATACCGTTATAAATTATCTTCATAATGTAATGTAACTATGATGTTTATTAAAGTTCTGAAAATAAGGGAAAATATGGAGTTTTTGCTTAATTTACTACCCGAGCCTTTTGCCTCAGGTCTTTTGAAAGTTGTACTACGCCGCGTCCAGATTCTGTTATCCGCCCCTCCCCGCCCCCTCCTCTCTCTCTCTCTCTCTCTCTCTCTCTCTCTCTCTCTCTCTCTCTCTATTTCTCTGTCTTTCTCGCTCTCTCTCTCAACAATATCTCTCGCTCTCTTTCTTTCTCTCTGTCTCCCCCTCTCTTTCTATCTCCCTCTCTTTCTCTATCTCACTCTCCCTCTTTCTCCTCCCTGCTAAACTTTTTTATCTCGCTGATAGTGATTTTGACACTTGAGTTTGTAACAGGGCAAGGCGTTCACAATCAATAATTCCTGGATTAGAACTAAGAGGCGAGGTAAAAAGATGTTAGGTGGTTAACCTTTAGTCTTTATCTCTTGGTGACCGCTAGATGCTTTATTCGGAGAGAGAGAGAGAGAGAGAGAGAGAGAGAGAGAGAGAGAGAGAGAGAGGCGTAAAGGAGGATAAGAGAGGCGGAGGGAATTGGAAATTGACAAACATAGAAACAGAGACAAGGGAAGAGAAAAGAACCAGATGAATACGCAGTGATCGGAAAAGAAAGACCAGATATGCACAGAGGCAAGACACACATAACGATATTGAAGGAAAGAAAGGTAAAAGTGAGACTTATACAGAGAAAGTATAGAGATAAAAAAGAAGGATTGAAGTGAACGACAATTAGTGGTATAAAAAAGAAAGAGGGAGAAAGAATTATATTAATTATAGTTTCACCAGTTAGATACCTATTTTTATCTAAAACCCATAAGTAACAATTATTTATCCCTACACGCAGTGTAAAATGAAGCGAGAAACTTGTTTTTCTTTAGTTAACACAATAAAAAATATACCACGACCGAGATAGAGAGAACAAACACTCTTGGTTGATAGCAAAACAATTGCCTGAACCGATCTCTGAACTTATCCTATGATATTTTTCTGTGTCATTCTCTGCTCATCTGCCGGAAACAAGACATTTCGCCATTATGAGGGAGAAGAGTCCAGCCTAGTACTCAAGCTATCTTCCCAGCTAGCACTCAAGGTGAGATCTAGATTGTTGTAGACTCTGGAAAAAAAAAAAACCTTCAAGTTTTAAATGTATCGATGTTGATCTTTTCTAAAATATTACAGAACGTCGGGATAATGTTTATTTTTGCGTTTAAAAACAATCACATTGTTAGGTCTTTTACTGGATTTTATTGTAAACTGTAAATGCCAAAGTGCTAGACTCAACTTTCATCACGGATACTATTTACAGAATCAAAAATCACGTTGATTCAGTATTAAAAAAAAATAGGAATAGGAACAAACACAATTTTCTCTTCTCTTCGTCTTCTTGTTCTTGTTCTTTTTCCTCTCCTTCTTTTTCATACTTTGGTAATGGACTGCAAGAGAAAATCGGGTCAGAGGTTCAATCTTCTTTAATCTCCCAGCATTTTATTGTAAAACTGTGTTATATTTAGAGTCAACCACTGTAGGTCATGAAAGGCAAGCTTATAACAATCTTTACTAAATATTTTTCAAACCGATTTTGCTTTCGGATTCTATTCTATTTTGAAAAAAAAATAATAAGCAATATGATAATCATTACGCTTTAATAAATATAAAAAAAACGACCAAAAATTAAAAATGGAAAGCGCTCGCTATAATATCGCGGGTTCAGTGCTATGGTGTCGTATCTCCAAAAAGAGGAAGTTGATATTTACGACAATCGTCACTGAGCCAGTTATATAATGTTAACCCAGTATCCATGAAGGCCTTAGATTTCTGTTGAGGTCACATAGCCTCGCCTTCTTTGCAGCCAATGGAGGCCCGTAAAGATGGTCACGGTATGTGGGTCAGTATTTCAGATTGCTTGCAAACGTGGTACTTTTGATGTAAAGTCTTCTTTTTTTACGATATGGCATCAAAGAAGATTGACTGATTGATTGGTCAAACCTTTTTAAAAGCTCATGGAAAAAATTAAGAAGAAAAAGGAGAAGAAGAAGAGAAAGAGGAAGAAGAAGAGAAAGAAGAAGAAGAAGAAGAAGAAGAAGAAGAAGAAGAAGAAGAAGAAGAAGAAGAAGAAGAAGAAGAAGAAGAAGAAGAAGAAGAAGAAGAAGAAGAGGAGCAAGAGGAGGAAGAAGAAGAAGAAGAAGAAGAAGAAGAAGAAGAAGAAGAAGAAGAAGAAGAAGAAGAAGAAGAAGAAGAAGAAGAAGAAGAAGAAGAAGAAGAAGAAGAAGAAGAAGAAGTTGAGAAAGAAGAAGAAGAAGAAGAAGAAGAAGAAGAAGAAGAAGAAGAAGAAGAAGAAGAAGAAGAAGAAGAAGAAGAAGAAGAAGAAGAAGAAGAAGAAGAAGAAGAAGAAGAAGAAGAAGAAGAAGAAGAAGAAGAAGAGGAAGAAGAAGAAGAAGAAGAAGAAGAAGAAGAAGAAGAAGAAGAAGAAGAAGAAGAAGAAGAAGAAGAAGAAGAAGAAGAAGAAGAAGAAGAAGAAGAAGAAGAAGAAGAAGAAGAAGAAGAAGAAGAAGAAGAAGAAGAAGAAGAAGAGGAGCAGGAGGATGAGGAGGAGGATGAGGAGAAGTAGAAGAATAAGAAGAAGAAGAAGAAGAAGAAGAAGAAGAAGAAGAACAAGAAGAAGAACACGAATAAGAAGAAGAAGAAGAAGAAGAAGAAGAAGAAGAAGAAGAAGAAGAAGAAGAAGAAGAAGAAGAAGAAGAAGAAGAAGAAGAAGAAGAAGAAGAAGAAGAAGAAGAAGAAGAAGAAGAAGAAGAAGAAGTTGAGCAAGAGGAGGAAGAAGAAGAAGAAGAAGAAGAAGAAGAAGAAGAAGAAGAAGAAGAAGAAGAAGAAGAAGAAGAAGAAGAAGAAGAAGAAGAAGAAAAAGAAGAAGAGGAAAAAGAGGAACAAGAAGAAGAAGAAAAAGAAGAAGAAGAAGAAGAAGAAGAAGAAGAAGAAGAAGAAGAAGAAGAAGAAGAAGAAGAAGAAGAAGAAGAAGAAGAAGAAGAAGAAGAAGAAGAAGAAGAAGAAGAAGAAGAAGAAGAAGAAGAAGAAGAAGAAGAAGAAGAAGAAGAAGAAGAAGAAGAAGAAGAAGAAGAAGAAGAAGAATATGGATTGGATCAGTCACCCGTGGGTGGAAGAAATAAGAATAAGACATTTAATTAATTCCGAAAGAGAACAGATAAACAACGATGTGGGACAGTTTTTCACTGCATGTAACAATTCATAACGAGATGCCTCACATTTGTCGGACTATGAAATGACTTTTTAATTATAATTCTCGTGCATTCAAGGACACTTAGTGTTACAAGTTTTCTGTGAACTGGGCTTTGAAATCAATACACCTCTTGTTATAATAACAAGCAAAGAATTAGAATCAATACCGAGAAAGAATAAAGAAATGCACCGGCCTATGTGAAATGCAATCTGTTGTTTTGCTCACGCCTATCTGGCGTATTGTTAATTTTAATATCCAGACATCTTCTTCATCTGAGCAATTAAAACAGTAGTGCAGCTGTCTGACATTTAGACTCCACGGGAATTGTAACTATATCACCTGAGATTTTTCGGTGTTAAATTTCCCTTTAATATAAAAATATGCACTACTTGTCAATAGTTGTCCTGGCCGGGCTTTTGAGTATAAAGTCTTGTAGGTTCGAACCTGCAGTGATTATCATAATTGAACAAAAATAAGATTGTTTTTTTTTATGTGTGTGTGTGTGGTTTTTTTTTAATTTTTGCATTTTTGTATGGCGCTTTCCCAAGAAAATGCTCCAAACTCATTTTAAAAGTATCCGAAACCAAACCAAACAGGGAACCTTGTTGAGCTCACAGAGGAGGTGTATAGATAAATAAGGGGAAAAAAAACATCACCATTTCATCCACTACAGCCAGGTACCCATTTAACATCGAGTGATATGAGAAATGTGTGTAAACAACTTATTCCCAAAGACTTAATTCCGCATCTGGCCAAGATTTAAACTCACAAAATTCTGCTTTTAAAATCTAGACAACGACTCAACACATCATTAACTTAAAATTACATTAAGCTTTACGCAACTTAAAATTAGCTTTGAGATTTACGTCTCCATATCCTTCCTTTCTTTTTTTTCCTGCCTTTGAGTCTAAATCATGAAAGTGATTGCGTACAAGTGAACTCGTAGAATATTTATAATTATGCATAATATAGCCTTAAACTTAAATGTTTAAATAAGCCACTTTGTATTACTCTATCTTCATTCACACGTATCCCGAGACCGCTTTATTTCCTCTGAGAACCTTTCGAATAAAAGGCTCCATGCATTTTTATACAAATTTCCATTATAGAACTTAGATTAAATCTGGACTTTTTTCTTATTTTACAGCAGCTTTCCATCGCAGGCATTTTTTTGTCTTATCAAAACTTGTAAATTTATTTTCTCCTCTTGAATCTTCCTAACAGCTCTTTTCGTAATTCAAACTTTTTCTTTCCTGATTTCCATCTTCTTCCTCTCCAAGTGAGTGCACTGGAAACTTTAATATAGTGTCAAGATGTTAATTGTTTTTTCTCTCTCTATCCCTTCCCCCTCTTTCTGTCTGTCTGTCTAAATATATATATATATATATATATATATATATATATATATATATATGTATAGTTATGTGTCAAATAACATAATACAAACAGTGCTCGACAATTAAAGAGCATGGTATATTTTGAAAAAAATGTCCTTCCTAGTTATGCAGTCCTCCCAGCCAACGTAAAGAGAAGAACAACAACACCTGACGAGTGCACTAGGCACGAAACTTCGAGGTCGTGGACTGCATAACTAGGTAGGACAATTTTTCAATATATATATACATATATATATATATATATATATATGTATATATATATATATAAACAGTTTCTAGTCAAAAGATTCAACCTAAAATACCAAAATCAAAGATCCAGTGGTAGCACCGTGACTGCCAGCTACAGAGATCATCTTAAACTTGTTATGAGAAGTGCTTGGGGTTTCAGAACAAACTTTCCGCATAGGGCTTTTCTGGCGTCACTGACTGAAGTTTAGAAAATATGTCCACGGACTAACTCAAAGATGATCTAGCAGGGTCCATTGGTTTTTCCAAGATTCCGATCCCCGCAGATGATCTTTTTCAAGATTAAATTATTCTATAGGTTTGCGATTATTCTTAATATGGTGTGATCATTTTTCTGTTAATAAAAATATAGATTTATTTTTATATTATTTACACAAAGAAAACTTCTTTAAATAATTGCCAAAGTTAATAGGTCTGATATTCCTTCTCAAACTAGACATAAAATATGCAACTATACAGAGGAAGGAAGTAAAGAGGAAGAGAAAAAGTATGAAAGAAAAAAAGATAAATAGAAAGAGTAAAAAATGGTTAATATTAGGAATGACAATATAGTAGACTTAGAACAATAGAGATTGGAAGATCAAGATTTGAAAGTTTAAATATTACATTTAATTCTGTCTTTTCGCAAGTTGTATTGAATCAAAGCTCGCAACATCTTGGCAGTTAAAACTTGAATCGGAAAATCTTTACAGGTTCTTGTATGTTTTGCGAGGCAGTAAGCGGCTTCGGTGAAGAAGATAATCCGTTTTATATGGAAAAGGTCGTGAAATAAAAAGGTTCTTTTTTTCTTTTTTCCTGTTTCATCTCTATTGATGGAACCAGCTCACTTATTCTCTTTCTGCCCCCCACCCCCCCCCCCTCTCTCTATCTCTCTCTTTCTCTCATATCTCTTTTTCTCTCAGTTCATCCCTCTCACATCCCTCTGATTCTCTGTCTCTCTACTTTTTCATGTTTTTGTACATCTATCGATCTATCTATCTATCTCAAAATCTTTCTGTCTCGGTCCCTCTCTCTCTCTCTCTCTCTCTCTCTCTCTCTCTCTCTCTCTCTCTCTCTCTCTCTCTCTCTGATTTTATATCTATCTTTCTAAATATCTATCTATTTATCTCAGAATCTTCAAATCATTTAGCCTGTATCCTCCTCTTTCCCTCTACATCTGTCTCTATTTCTTTCTCTTTCTCTCTCTTCCTCCCTCTCTCTCTCTCTGTCTCTATTTATCTCTCTTTCTCTCTCTTTCTCTCCGCCTCTCTTTCTCTTTCTCTGTCTCTCTCTCCCCTCTGAATCGTCATAATTGTGCACCTTACTTTATCCATCTTTCTTCAATTCTACGTCTACCTCATACTTCCTCCCATCTTTCCAGTCTTTTCATTTATCTTCCACACTGTCTTCCATCCAAAAATCAAAGCATGACAAATTGCTTCAATCTTTTGGCTCCGAACTTCCGGGGAAAGTTGAGTTGTCTCTACAGGAATGTCGCCTGACCCAACCCATTTTTCATGTCAGAGATCTGATTCTCTCTGTTGTGGAATTAACCGAACTGGAGTTGTCAGTGTTTTTTTTCCCTACATGTCTTGACTACTTTCCGGAAAATTTTCGTAATTTGTAATTTGACGAATTTCGTGACAAAACGTAGTGAATGTGAAAAACGCGATGAAAATTATTATAATAATTTTTACAGAATTAAAAAATCTCTTTGCCTGAAGAAAATTGTTCAGTCTGCCAGCGCAAATATGATATTTTCACAGGAAAATGAATAAAAAATATTGATTTGACATGCGTTGTTGTAGTTTAGTGAATAAGAAAAAGAGAAACTGAGAGGTAAAAAAAAAAAAAGAAAAAAGTAAGAATAATAGAGCAAAAGATTTAGAGATAATTGTTATTAGCTGGAGACTGTAACAGGTTTTGACGGGCTTGATCTGTTAGGCTCTGTTTGTCTAGGGGTATGAAAATATACACAGCCAATCACACGACTCGTCCGTAGAAAAGAAGTCTGAAGTCCGCAAGTAAAAATTGGAAACTGTTTAATCCAACACAAGAGCTTGACTCTATAATCACTCTAGGTTGACTTAATAATCACTCACTGTGGACTCGATGTTGACTGACTGAACATAATTTCGACTCTTATTTATACAAAATCTCGTCGAATCATCCAGAATAGGAATTACATAAATAGTAATAGAATATTCTTTGTACACGTCATGAGTCATGCGCTCTAAAATAACAACCAATTGAAAGAAAAGTAAATAAAGAGTAACGAGATCATTACTATGCTAGAACTAGGTCGAAGATTCCAGAAGAATTTAAGCTATACAAGTGCGGGTTGTGTTCAGTAAACAAAACTAAGTTCTTAGGCTTGAAATACAGACATTATGCAACTGAATAAGACAATGTACATAGATATAGTCGATCCGCTACCCAAAAGTTACGCACCAAAAAGGGGTGAGGAAATGAATAGATCAACTGATAGCACAGTGCATTACAGATACAAACGATGAAATTATTTTCTTCCTTATCTATTATTGGGGAAAAAATGTGCAACTCAAAACATCCGGTGGTATGTGAATAAGTATATATGTGTAAACTTTGATAAAACAATCATGTATTCTCGACTCACTCAAGTTCCTACAATCAATCCGCTCTTTTTGTCTTCAACGCGGAAAAAAGAATCAAGGTGTCAACCGAAATGGTATTACAGCTTGTCAAAGCTTTTTGTCCAGCTCTATCAGGCAGAGTATGCAGGCGAAGATAATACTCTATTATAACTCTAGTTGTTCTATGCCTAGAGAAGACCGCTGGAAATACCTGACATTCTTTAAGCATCCCTGAAATTAACAGCCAACGTGCATTTTTCTCACAACAAAGAAGTTTTAGAATGTCGTTTCCATCCATACAAGATTCGCCGGTCATAACCAATAAAAAAAAAATGAAAAATAAAAATAAGCCCGACTGTAGCGGAATTTTAAAACATCACAAGAATTCAAAATCAATTACACACAAACAAAAATCTTTTGCTCCAACTTGACAAAAAAAAAAGCCGCTATAAAAGCATTAACTGTCGAAACTTAAGCGTGCTTTCAAGCCCTGTCGGAACATTCTGCTGATCTTCAATCAGATTTCCATTTCCAGTCGTAATTTTGCTCTTTCCAGATCATGTCAACAATGAGTATTTAAGAAAACACGGACGGGAAATTCCCTTGCGTTTACCACACGGAGATTTAATTGATTTTGGTCGCAGCCAGCTGCAGCGGGCCACAAGACACGGCGGGCTGATGACTACAAGTCTTGTAGTCACGTGATTACTCCCAGAGACCCCCGGAGATGATGGCTTTATTTAGCCTCCGGATCGTCATTAAAACGTCGTACGTCAAAGTTTGAACTCCTCGCACAATCTTGTATCATATCCCCTGGTGAATTCAACGATTTATACATTTCTGGACCCAACACTGGGTTAAAACTGGTTATCCGTTTCTGGATTCAATACTTGTCTCCACGGGCTTAAACTGATTATCCGTGTATGGGTACAAGATTGGTTTACACAGTGTTAAAATTAGTTATCCGTCGCTGGATTCAACACTGATTTCCACGGTGTTAAAACTGGTTATCCGTTCTGGATTCAACACTGGTTTCCATGGGGCTGAAACTAGTTAGCCTTTCTGGGTTTAACACAGATTTCCGCGGGATTTAATCTGATAATCCGTAACTGGATACAACAATAGTTTACACAGTGTTAAAATTAGTTATCCGTTTCTGGATTCAAAACTGATTTCCACACGCTTAAAACTAGTTATCCGTTTTTGGTTTCAACATCGATTTCAACGGGTTGAAACTGGTTATTTATTTTTAGATTAAACACTGGACTGTTTTCCACGGGATTAAAACTGGTTGTCCATGGACTAGTTGAAGAATTAGTGAGAATATACAGAAACTTGCAGGAGTCTTCACTATAAGGAAACATTGGTTCATGGCTCGTATACGATTGTGAATATTACTAAAGCGCTCAATCTAAACTTTAAATAGTTTTTGTCGGTTTTGTGTCTGGTTTTAATCGGTGAAGAAAAGCTCAGTCAGCGGATTTGATAGAAAAATGCAGGAAGCAGTTTTTAGTCCTGGTTTAGATCAAGATTTTTTTTTTGATTTTCCGAGCCATAGATGGGATTAGAGAACTAACAAGATGTAATTCAATATTCCAAACCATCAAAACATCAACTAAACCGGAAAGTTTCAAATTATTGGTTCGACCTAAAAAAATTATTTGAATTTATAGAAAGAGCCGTCACAAAAACAATCAAAACAAATCAGCTCCATCCAAAAAGTCTTTCAAAAACCTTTAAGTCTAAGTGTTTAAATAAAAGAAAAAGAACAAAAAAAAATCCAACAAAGACAAACAATTTTTTTTACCATTGCTTGTTGCCAAATACCTTGATCCCCCATGTGACAACTCGTTATTTGAAAATGATCCGGAGAGATATTACTTTCTACTAAGTTTAAACTAACCTTATACACAAAAATTTTCTAAAGAATATCTTTGAGGACTTCAAGAAAATAAAAGCAAATATAATTTTACAAGAAAAAAATATACAACCATTCTTTGAAACTATTTTAAAAGTAGACATCTAACACGCCTTCTGAAGGAGATTCAACAGAAAATTCTGTAACCTGTTACAATACCTTCTCTTATTGTTAAAGGTGAAAACATCCGCTGAAAATAAAGATTCAAACCCGACTCGAAAGCACAGCTTTACGTTTAAATACGATGAGTAGTCTGCAGCACCTCCTCACGATCTTCGGATGAGGATGGGTGTGTGCGTGTGGGTGTGTGGGACAGTTTGTTCTTCAGCTAAGACAAATATATAATGAGAATATCCGTGCATCGGTTTATAATCATGCAGGCTATGAAATTTTAAAGAAGGTTATTTTCCGTTTCCATAGCTCAAATTTTACTGTAAAAGCCGTGGAATAAAAAAAAAAAAAGAAAAAAAAAAGATGAATAAACTATGTGGATATGTTTTGATTTAAGTAACATTGTCCTATACGCTCAAAGGTTTAAGAGATTTAGTGGTTGGCTTATAGCGCGATCGGTGCGTATGTTTGGATCTTTCCACAACTCGGACTTGACTTGACTGAGAGAAGTCCAAAGTGGCAAAAGATGATAATGTTTATTAGAGGCGACCTATATATCAACATGACTTTTTATTCCGGAATTCTTCTCTCGCCAATACGAAGTATAACAGCTTCTTGTTTATATTGTTCCTATAAAAAAAAAAATTAGAAAAGAGTTTAAATACTTCGGTTGTTAGAGCCAGTATGACAACAAAAGCATCGAACGATATTATTATAATTATTATCATTATTATTATTATTATTATTATTATTATTATTATTATTATTATTATTATTATTATTATTATTATTATTATTATTATTATTATTATTATTATTATTATTATTATTATTATTATTATTATTATTATTATTATTATTATTATTATTATTATTATTATTATTATTATTATTATTATTATTATATTATTATCGTTACATAATTTGTATTTTTATTTTTCATTTGGCTCTTATCTCAAAATGTACAAAAATAATTAAAGTACCACCCACGCCTCTGGAGTAGTGCTAGAATTTACCAGAACAATTTTCCTAAACAGGATTTGGCACAGCCAATACGACTAATAAAAAGGCTTTTTTCTGTTAACAAGAGAAGATTACCACGACCAAAATTGGCAGTTTTGCAGTAATCTGGATTTCTTCCCACAGAAAATGCGACAAGTAATATTCTATGTCGGAAGGATAGAGACACACAGATTGCACAAGAGATGAAGGGATAGACAGGAAGATAAATAGAGAGGGAGAGAGAGAGAGAGAGAGAGAGAGAGAGAGAGAGGCAGAGAAAAAGAGAGAGGGAGAAAGAGAGAGAGAGAGAGAGAGAGAGAGAGAGAGAGAGAGAGAGAGAGAGAGAGAGAGAGAGAGAGAGAGAGAGAGAGAGAGAGAGAGAGAGAGACAAACAGACAGACAGAGAGAGAGGAGCGAGATGGTGGAAGGATATAACAGACAATTATTGGTAATTGTAGTTTCCTTACCTTTCTCTTTGTTTATTTATTGTAAATCCATGTTGTCCAATAATGTTCAACTGACTGAATGAGGAGATCTACAAGCCCAACCCAGCATTGACGGTGATCTCATAACTCTTTATTTGCCCTGACGAACTAGTTATTAGTCCCGAGTATTGATGTGGGTATACTTGTAAACAAAAATAAATCTTTTGACTAAAATAACTGGGTCTCTAGACAAGTTTTTATTTTGCGCCCTAATTTATCACGATCATTTTCTTTATGACTTTCAGTTTGATCAAGCGCTGTTTTAGAAGCAAGAGAAAGAAGGATCACATAAAAAAACACGTGTAAATTAATGTTACAACATTTGCAATGAAATATCACATAAATTCATTTTATTCCCGTGCTTTCATCCTATCAGTGTTTCTGAACCATTGTTTGTAGTTGCTGAATTGTAAACGTAATCTGCCAATTTAACTTCGCCTTGATATAATTGTTTTTACATTTACATTTTTGCGGAAAAATCGTTTCTGAAATTTCTTTCATTTATATAACCTTGTAGACAGACAAGACATTTTGCTTTAAGGTATACAATGAAATGAGGAAAAAACAAAGGAAAAGAAAAGAAATGTTTCCGCATTGTGGGAAAGTAAACTAATCAATTCTTGTTTATTTTTTTTTCTTGAAAAATTTCTTTCTTTTACAAAGAGTTCAGAGCATTTAGTCACGCCTTGCAAGCTCAACAACAAATTTGTTCATTGCATGATGGGATACGATGCTTTGTGTGCAGCGCATAACATAAACGAGGCTGAGTCCGTTGTTGTTGCTGTTGTGTCTCCAGGCCATGCCTGTAAAAATCAATGCTACGTCACATGGGAACACATAGGCTCCTGCTCCTGCCTGCTTAGAATTACCGTAGGCCAAGTTAAACTGTAGACTTGGCTCTTTTTGCTCATCACTTATGAGAAACTGAGATTGTTTTGGGGGTTTCCCGGTGGAGTTCCCCGACAGAATTATAAAATATCAAATTTTTATCACTACTTGAAGGGGATATTTGAATTTGCAGTCTGTATGTTAAATAACAAATTTATTTACTCCTATGATATGATTTAGTAAAAAATATGAAATTCTTTATCACAAAAAAACCCCACACCAAACAAACAGACAAACAAAAAACAACAACCAAACCAAACCAAAACCAAAACAAAAAGTAATAATGTGAATTATGAACATGTGCGGTACAGCAAATGAGGGAGTGTGTCTTGTGTGTGTGTGTGTGGGGGGGGGGAGGAAGTGGGTGAAGGGCTTTCTAACTGTTTGTAAATGTATCATTTATATTATAGAAAAATCAAACGCAAACCTAGACCTAGCTCGAGACCGACAAATAAGACGAAAGACGTATCATTAATAATTAAATTTGTACAAGCCTCTGAAATAAAATTATAAATTTGTCTCAGGTTCAAACCCTGAGTAACGAAGAGGAGGATCTTGTTTTGACCCCCCCTTCCCTTCCTTTTTTTCTACAGACTTACGATTTTCTGATGTCCCGGCGTAACAAATGGTAGTTACATGTCATAGCCTGATATCCAATCATTTTGTTGGAATGATCCTATTACGCAAAAATTACCTCGTCCATCCCTCCAATGTGTCCTTTTTAATTTTTCTTTACAAGCCAGTGCTTTTCCACTTCTTTCTGTCTGCCTATCGGTCTTTCTGTCTCTTTCTCCTTCTCTCTGCATCTTTCTCTCTGTCTCTATGTTTCTCTCTCTCTCTCTCTCTCTCTCTCTCTCTCTCTCTCTCTCTCTCTCTCTCTCTCTCTCTTTCTCTCTCTTCATCTCTCTCTTTCTCCATCCCATTTCTAGTCATAGTTTTTTTGTTTTTTTTTTAAATCAACAGTAAGGTGCTGACTTGACAGACAAGTCTGTCAGTCTGTGTGCCTCTTCCTTCCTCTGTCTCTCGTTCCTGTTTATTCTAATAACTATTTTATCCTGGTTTTATTCACTCGTGCCTATTTCACTTCTTATTCTCTCGTAAGGTTTTGTATCTAATGCGAAGAAATATGAAGTCGAAATATTCCAAATCAATGTTGTAGGGAATGCAGTGCACTGTTCTTAACGCTTAAATG
>JAWDGP010006827.1:440000-457500 GCA_033675545.1 Elysia crispata | reverse complement strand
TCTCTCTCTCTCTCTCTCTCTCTCTCTCTCTCTCTCTCTCTCTCTCTCTCTATCTCTCTCTCTCTCGCATTAAATCAGCACTTTTTTTCTATTTTTATTTTGTATTCTTTCAAATTTTTATTTGATTTTATTTCAACATGTTTGATTGTTTACTGTGCGTATGAAGAGTCTAGATCAGATGTCTCTTTGTCTGGGAACGTTGAAAAACCTAGGGGATAAAGTAATAGACTTGTGATATTTATGTTCCGGACTCCATAGATGTTTTTCAGAACTAGGAGTATCGTTGTCAAAGTTTGTTAACACCGACTTTTATTCTTTGAACATATAAACAGTAAAAAAAATATTATGTAAACCAATGTATAGTTCCTTATTACTTTTTTGCTGATATATATATATATATTTCTCGTGGGAAAAATTGAGGTCGAGATAAATAGAGAGAAGTTGTTTAAGAGGAAGTGATAGAGAGAAGGAGAGAGATATAAGAGATAGAGAGAGAGAGAGAGAGAGAGAGAGATTATAAGAGAGAGACAGTAACATAAAAAACGAAAAAAATTCAGCTGGGACAAGAGCACATTTTTATCAAGAGAATAAAAGGATATATACGCGGACTGGAGACAGAAAGACGAGCAAAAAACACAGAAGCATAGAGAAAGAAAAGGACAGAAATTAAGATCCAAAGAAAGGGAGAAGAAGAAAGAAAGAAAGAGAGAGATAGATAGATAGATAGAGAGAGAGAGAGTGAGAGAGAGAGAAAGACAGAGAGGGAGAGAGAGAGACAGGCAGACAGACAGAGACAGATAGATAGGCAGACGGAGACAGAAGCCAATACGAATAAAGACGAAAAAAGACAGAGAGAGAGAGAGAGAGAGAGAGAGAGAGAGAGAGAGAAAGAGAGAAAGAGATAAAAAGAGAGATACTACAAAAGACAGCAACAACAAAAAATAAAGATCATGTTTTAGGTATAGTTACCAAGGAAACATAATCGAAACCAAGGAATAAGCGAATTACATAGAACGAAAAGAAAAAAAAAACAAGCTTGCGGCTCATTAATTTCTTGGCGGATTTTTACAGGTACTAACAGGACGCACGTTGCCATGGATACGAGACAAACTCTTCTCACAGGTAAATCACAGACATGCCATGGATACAAGAAAAATTCTTCTCACAGGTAAATCACAGACATGCCATGGGTACCAGAAAAACTCTTCTCACAGGTAAATCACAGACATGCCATGGATACTACAAGAACTCTTCTCACAGGTAAATCACAGACATGCCATGGATACTACAAGAACTCTTCTCACAGGTAAATCACAGACATGCCATGGATACTACAAGAACTCTTCTCACAGGTAAATCACAGACATGCCATGGATACTACAAGACCTCTTCTCACAGGTAAATCACAGACATGCCATGGATACTACAAGAACTCTTCTCACAGGTAAATCACAGACATGCCATGGATACAAGAAAAATTCTTCTCACAGGTAAATCACAGACATGCCATGGATACTACAAGAACTCTTCTCACAGGTAAATCACAGACATGCCATGGGTACCAGAAAAACTCTTCTCACAGGTAAATCACAGACATGCCATGGATACTACAAGAACTCTTCTCACAGGTAAATCACAGACATGCCATGGGTACCAGAAAAATTCTTCTCACAGGTAAATCACAGACATGCCATGGATACTACAAGAACTCTTCTCACAGGTAAATCACAGACATGCCATGGATACTACAAGAACTCTTCTCACAGGTAAATCACAGATATGCCAATAATACTACAAGAACTCTTCTCACAAGTAAATCACAGACATGCCATGGATACTACAAGAACTCTTCTCACAGGTAAATCACAGACATGCCATGGATACAAGAAAAATTCTTCTCACAGGTAAATCACAGACATGCCATGGATACTACAAGAACTCTTCTCACAGGTAAATCACAGACATGCCATGGGTACCAGAAAAACTCTTCTCACAGGTAAATCACAGACATGCCATGGATACTACAAGAACTCTTCTCACAGGTAAATCACAGATATGCCAATAATACTACAAGAACTCTTCTCACAAGTAAATCACAGACATGCCATGGATACTACAAGAACTCTTCTCACAGGTAAATCACAGACATGCCATGGATACAAGAAAAATTCTTCTCACAGGTAAATCACAGACATGCCATGGATACTACAAGAACTCTTCTCACAGGTAAATCATAGACATGCCATGGGTACCAGAAAAACTCTTCTCACAGGTAAATCACAGACATGCCATGGATACTACAAGAACTCTTCTCACAGGTAAATCACAGACATGCCATGGATACTACAAGAACTCTTCTCACAGGTAAATCACAGACATGCCATGGATACTACAAGAACTCTTCTCACAGGTAAATCACAGACATGCCATGGATACTACAAGAACTCTTCTCACAGGTAAATCACAGACATGCCATGGATACTACAAGAACTCTTCTCACAGGTAAATCACAGACATGCCATGGGTACCAAGAAAATTCTTCTCACAGGTAAATCACAGACATGCCATGGATACTACAAGAACTCTTCTCACAGGTAAATCACAGACATGCCATGGATACTACAAGAACTCTTCTCACAGGTAAATCACAGATATGCCAATAATACTACAAGAACTCTTCTCACAGGTAAATCACAGACATGCCATGGATACTACAAGAACTCTTCTCACAGGTAAATCACAGACATGCCATGGATACAAGAAAAATTCTTCTCACAGGTAAATCACAGACATGCCATGGATACTACAAGAACTCTTCTCACAGGTAAATCACAGACATGCCATGGGTACCAGAAAAACTCTTCTCACAGGTAAATCACAGACATGCCATGGATACTACAAGAACTCTTCTCACAGGTAAATCACAGACATGCCATGGATACTACAAGAACTCTTCTCACAGGTAAATCACAGACATGCCATGGATACAAGAAAAATTCTTCTCACAGGTAAATCACAGACATGCCATGGATACTACAAGAACTCTTCTCACAGGTAAATCACAGACATGCCATGGATACTACAAGAACTCTTCTCACAGGTAAATCACAGACATGCCATGGATACTACAAGAACTCTTCTCACAGGTAAATCACAGACATGCCATGGGTACCAGAAAAATTCTTCTCACAGGTAAATCACAGACATGCCATGGATACTACAAGAACTCTTCTCACAGGTAAATCACAGACATGCCATGGATACTACAAGAACTCTTCTCACAGGTAAATCACAGATATGCCAATAATACTACAAGAACTCTTCTCACAGGTAAATCACAGACATGCCATGGATACTACAAGAACTCTTCTCACAGGTAAATCACAGACATGCCATGGATACAAGAAAAATTCTTCTCACAGGTAAATCACAGACATGCCATGGATACTACAAGAACTCTTCTCACAGGTAAATCACAGACATGCCATGGGTACCAGAAAAACTCTTCTCACAGGTAAATCACAGACATGCCATGGATACTACAAGAACTCTTCTCACAGGTAAATCACAGACATGCCATGGATACTACAAGAACTCTTCTCACAGGTAAATCACAGACATGCCATGGATACAAGAAAAATTCTTCTCACAGGTAAATCACAGACATGCCATGGATACTACAAGAACTCTTCTCACAGGTAAATCACAGACATGCCATGGATACTACAAGAACTCTTCTCACAGGTAAATCACAGACATGCCATGGATACTACAATAACTCTTCTCACAGGTAAATCACAGACAACATTGTATGAAGTTAATAACTCCAAATGCGCCATGAATTTATAGTGAAATAGAAATCAATTTTAACAAAGACAAGAAAAAGGGCTTGTTTAGGTCTTTTCAACACAAATGCCACGGAGATTCACCACATGGTTCCTTTGGTGGGTGTACAATGTAGGGTCTGCATTGAAAGAAACACCCATGGGTTGCATTCCTTGTTATTTTGCCGTGTTGTTGACGAAGACTTATTCAGTTTAGTGAATGAATTTCATTTTTAAGGATGATCCTTTTTCTTTAACGTTGGACAATATGTTAGACCATCACTTCTGACTTCTGAGGCTTGTATTAATTATTGGCCAAGATGTATGAAAAGCTGTGATTAGAAATAGAATGATACTTGTTGGTATATTTAACATACTTTGCCGTGTTGTTGACGGAGACTTATTTAGTTTAGTGAATGAATTTCATTTTTAAGGAGGATCCTTTTTCTTTAAAGTTTGGCAATATATTAAACCAACACTTCTGACTTCTACGGCTTGTAGAAGTATCTAAACTTCCAATCCAGAAATTAATTAGTTTCTAATTTATCATTCAATCAATGTTTCAGTCCAATCAAACAATCTATTTAAAAAAATTAATATAAGAAAAATTGCTTTCTACTATATTTAAAGGTCACTATCTCAATTAGTAAACGAGTATAATAGGATTTCGAGTTCGTAGAATGATTTGTTATTTTGCATTAAAATTTCCGTCGTTAATTATAACAATGTATTTCCAACAAATAAGAAAATCTATGCTATCGTTTGTTCTGCAACTTCAAACTCTTCATACTTAAGTTCATCTTGAAAGCTCTGAGCTCAAAACGAGTGGTTAATTATGATGGCTACCACCTTCAAACTTCCTCTGATTCGGTTTTGAGAACTTTTTGTCTAGGAATTTATGGCCAAGATGCATGAAAAGCTGTGATTAATGATAGAATGATACGTGTTGGTATATCTATCCTACTTTGACGAACAGTGGACTTGGCTAACGATGAATGTTGACAGCATCGAATACATGCAGCCATTATGGTTGATGAAGAAGTTGTGTTCCAAAAATTTTTACTCAGCTTGTTGTTTCTGGCTAAAATTACCTTAATAATCTCTGCTACCATTTCTATCTGTCTCTTAATTTTTTTTCTTTGGTTGCCTTCTTTCATTCAATTCACATTGTCAGTTTCTTCATCTCCTATCTTTCTCTTTCCTATCCCTCTCTGTCTCTCTCGGTCTCTGTCTGTCTGTCTGTCTCTCTTTCTCT
The DNA here is from genome assembly GCA_033675545.1 of Elysia crispata. Classification (NCBI taxonomy): domain Eukaryota; kingdom Metazoa; phylum Mollusca; class Gastropoda; family Plakobranchidae; genus Elysia; species Elysia crispata. Next base: position 452,421 of record JAWDGP010006827.1, on the reverse strand, counting down.
TACTCAATATCTCTTTTTCCCTCTTTTTTATCTTTTATTTCCTCTCTTACTTTCCCTATTACTCTCTCTCTCTCTCTCTCTCTCTCTCTCTCTCTCTCTCTCTCTCTCTCTCTCTCTCTCTCGTTGCCTCTACTCTAACTCCATTTGCTCTTCCGCCTCAAAATCAATTTTCTTTTCAACCTCCTAGGCTGTAAGTCTCATCTTCTTTCTCTCCCTTTCTCTCTCTCTCTCTCTCTCTCTCTCTCTCTCTCTCTCTCTCTCTCTCTCTCTCTCTCTCTCTCTCTCTCTCTCTCTCTCTCGCTTAAAGCACCCATGCTGACTCCATTTGTCACTTCCTCTCACTCCTAGTGAAAAGTGAAAAGAGTTTCTTGGGCGGTAATTTTCCACTATCGCTCATTGTTCTCTTTTCTGCGGTTGCCCAGCCCTAGTAAAACTACTTCACTTGCGCTATTTTCAGCTGAGCAGAAAATTAATGCTTTAGAAAACAACAGGGGAGAGAAGCAGTTGAAAATCTTGGGAAGGTGGACAAACACCTGAAAGCGAAGGGAAATAAAAACTGAAACTGAGGGTTGAGAGAATGAGAAGAAAGAAAGAGACAGAGAAAAAGAGAGACGGAGAGAGAGAGAGAGAGAGAGAGAGAGAGAGAGAGAGAGAGAGAGAGAGAGAGAGAGAGAGGCAGACAGACAGATGTACGGACAGAAGAAAAAATAGGTTCTATGATGGACATAAAGACAGACATTTGAAAAAGAAAGCATCTAGAGAGTTTGTGAAAGATTCACAGAAGAGATAGATACAGATAGAAAAAAGAGCGAACAAGAGACAGAAAGAGGCATAGGCAGAGAGAAACATAAAGTGAGAGAGAAGGAGGGGGAGAGGAGATAGATAGCAAGAGAAATAGATAGACAAACAAATTTGTTTTGTTACATTAAAATGTAAACAGTTCAGCCCCCATTCATTGGAATGAAATCTTTCGACGTTTAAAAAAAACAACAACAACAAAACAATAAAAAACAACAAACAACTGGAAATTAAAAGAAAAAAATTAACAAGTAAACCAAAAAAAAAAAAAAAATTATTGTGCTTGCCGGGTCTTTCCCAAATTACAATAATGTCAATATGTCACGAGAGAGAGAGAGAGAGAGAGAGAGAGAGAGAGAGAGAGAGAGAGAGAGAGAGAGAGAGAGAGAGAGAGAGAGAGAGAGAGAGAGAGAGAGAGAGAGAGAGAGAGAGAGAGAGAGAGAGAGAGAGAGAGTTAGCTCTAGATTTACTCACATCAACTAACAATTTCTCAAAGCTTGAAAAATCTATTTTGGTTACAAGTATGAATAATTACTTCGAGAGATAATATTTAAACTTCATCATTATTTTTTTTGTATTGATTCTACGCTTCTAGTACTTTTACCTGCTTAGTTCAAACATATATGTAAAGAAAATGTGGAGACATTATTTAATTCTATTCTTGTCTCCTTTGAAAATGAGTGGCAGCATTTCCACAGTAATTCATGCTCATAAGGCAAATGGGTTTTTCATTGAACACTAATTAGAATGCGCACGATTTAATTACAATGGATTTTCCCGAGGGAGATACTATAAATAGCGTCACAATATTTTTTACATATAGACATGAAACGCATTTCTATGACATTCTTAACTCGTCTGCGTTCTTCGGCTGGTTAATATGATTTTCATTTCTTTAGTTTCCAATTACTCAAGTGCCTCAGAAGCTAGCACATCGGCCTTTAGTTTTGTACGGCTGACAAGTCAGGGATTCAAATCACTTCAAAGTTATTTTGGTGTGAGAAGTGAGGTGGATCGGTGAGTCCAGCGCTGCACTAACAATCTGGCGATCATGATTTCGAAACTTGACTGTGACATAATGAAAGAGTTGGGTCCCATCTAACCAACACTGTCTCTGGCTTGAAGAAAAGTTGTCAACTCTGTATAAGGTTCTTTTGGAACTTTATAAGACGCAAAATTAGTAAAAAAAACTATTGTTCTTCTAGTTCTGACTTCGCTGCCAGAGTTATGCCCCTTTATATGGTTTTCAAAAGAATAATTTATATCAAGAAAATAATCAATAAGGTTCATTGGTTGAGGCACCATAAAAAAGAGTATTCGCGTATATAAATTGTTTCCTTACATTGAATATTTGTTTACTTAAGCTGAAAAAGAGGAATAACTCTATACAGACATTGGATGATGTAAGAAAGACACAATTATTATTTTACAACATAGCAAAAACTATGAGGGGTACCTCGCCTTGCCTCACAAGCTAATGTGGTCAAATATCAAAATCCGAGTAGGACGTGATAGCGGAGGCAATTTCTGTGGCTGTTAAAGGGCACAGTAAGTCAGAGTAAAATTTTCTGAGGATAGGAAAGAAAAACGAGTGAACTTATATCTCTGTCTTGAATTTTATTTTATTAAAGGAAAGCACATTATAGCGCTTAAGCCTAAAACTATCTTTTAATAGCAATGAAGGGAACGTAAATTAAAGTTTCAAGATTCATGAGTATATAGAGACAAATGATAATGATAATAATAATAATAATAATAATAATAATAATAATAATAATAATAATAATAATAATAATAATAATAATAATAATAATAATAATAATAATAATAATAATGATAATAATAACAATAATAAAAATAATAATAACAATAATAAAAATAACGATAATAATAACAATAATAATAGAAATTGTAAGATCTAAGCGAAACTCTCTTGCATTTTTAAGTTCATCTTTTTTTGGACAGCTAAGAATCAGCGCAAAACGTCGAAAGCGGAGAAACAGAACATATTTTTGACTAATTATTTGCACCTTTTCTCCGTCACGAAATCAGCCATACTGCTTTTCCAACGCTTCACGAACGTTCTGGAAATTCAAGGGACCTTTTGGGCACATGATATCACAGTATATAATTTTATGAACTCAACGCAAGCTATTTTAGGACCACATCTCGTGTAAGCAATACAGGCCTGTCTCAGCTTTTGAAACGATCTGTGCTTGAAAGGGCGTTGTTGCGTTGGTCTTTAAGTGAAATGACAAAAACGAAAGTTGGAAAGAATTTAGTTTAAAAATACTTATGCTGAGAGATTATTTATCTTTTTTTTTCTCTAGTGATAAACAAGATTACAATATTACGGTTTGAATCTTCAAAGCGGCCAGTCACCGATCCGTGAAAACATCTACCCGACTCTGTTTGCTCTTTGTCCATGTCTGTCTACCTGTCTGTCTTTATTTCTGTTTATTTGTCTGTCTATGTTTGCGAATAGACTTGTTAGACTGCCTCTCAGCCTATTTGTTTCTCTCTCACCCTTACCCTATTCCTTACCATTTTTTTCATACTCTCTTTCTTTTCCTATGTTTTTGATTTTTGTATAAGTATCTGTTCATCTGTACGTATCCATCTTTCTTTCTTTTTCCTCATCTATCGGTTTTTCTCTCTCCCTCTTCTTCCTCTGTCTCTCTCTCTCACCATTTCTCTCTCTGTCTGTCTCTCTCTCTGTCTGTCTGTCTGTCTCTCTGTCTCTCTCTCTCTCTCTCTCTCTCTCTCTCTCTCTCTCTCTCTCTCTCTCTCTCTCTTCCCCTCAATTACGGTTGCCTCAATTGTCTTTTCTGTGCATCCCATCAGTTTTGTCAGCTAAACAGTTAAGTTCACTGTTAGTTCAAGGTAGGATTTCTTGTCCCTGCCCCTTGTTTTCTTTATCCCGGCTCCACAAATTTCCACTTCTCAGCTTTGAACAATATTCAAATCGATGTAATTTCTAAAACGTGACTTAGTACAGGAACAAAAAAAAAGCAAGAACAGGTTTATATGAAGATGAAATCATTGAAAAAGTAAAAATGCCGGGGATTTTTTAACTAACGAGCTTACCTTTTGTGTCATATTCTGACCTGTTATCATACAAGACTCACCTTTACTTGCTGTGTTTGAGAATATACAGTATACAAACACACACACACACACACATATATATATTATATATATATATATATATTTTTTTTTTTTTTTTTTTCGGTATTTGAAGTTCAGCACTTTTTATAATCTATTATCAGTTTTTGTCAGACATCTTCAAGGTTGAGTTAGTTCATTTAGGATATTTTAATAACCATGGATACATAACCAGTAATACCTCTGGATTTCTAAGGTGGCATTTTTTATCTGACTGCCTGTTTATAGCTGCTTGCTATAACCTAAATAGTTGAGACGCTTTCCGTACCTCTACAGATCTGGATCTTAAATCCAGTTGAGTGGGTTTTAGAATATTCTTGTAAGGTCTTTTCAATTGTTTTCCAGTTAGAGAGGAATAACATACCCTGATTTTCTCGAGGAAATCTGATAAGAATAACTTAATTTTATTGCATATCAAACCTTAACAGGATATCTAGATATTGCAACAAATCATTTTAGACTTTTTTTATAAAGGGAAAAAAATGGCCGATCGTAAGAGTATGCAGGAACACAGAAATAAGAGGAAATCAGTTAATCATTACCTTTTAAAAGTCTTTTTAAAAAAGTTCTCTGCTTGGCATATAGATAATATTTTTTTTTTTGCGTTAAGGCTGGTTCTGAACAATGTGAGAAAGAAAAAATATCTGCTATAATTATATTCTTCATCGATTACCAGCTGTGATCTACCGCTCACCCATTAAGTGAGACCTTGCCACCTTTCTTTAACCCCTCACCTACTACAACAGTATTTACCATTGTCTTGTTATCATACAGCTCGAATATGTAATCAGACTTTATGACCTGTGATCTACCGCTCATCTATTAAAACAGGCTTTGTCACCTATGATCTACCGCTTACCTGTTAAATCATAATTTACCGCCTGTGATCTAGCAACCATGTATTAAATCATATTTTATCACCTGTGATTTACCGCTCTCCTATTGCAACAGACTTTATCAACTATGATCTTCCTCTCACCTATTAAAACAGACTGTATCACCTGTGATCTATTGCTCAGCTATTGAAACAGACTTTTTCTCTTTTGATCTACCTCTCACCTATATAAACATGCTATATCACCTGTCATCTATTGCTCACCTATTAAAATAGACTTTATCACCTGCCTTGTACCGAACACCTTTTAAATCAAACTTATCACCTGTGATCTACCGCTCACCTATCAAACAAAATTTTAACACCTGTGATACACGTCTCACTTGTCAAACCAAATTTTAACACCTGTGATACACGTCTCACCTGACAAACCAAATTTTAACACCTGTGATACACATCTCACCTGTCAAACCAAATTTTAACACCTGTGATACACGTCTCACCTGTCAAACCAAATTTTAACACCTGTGATAAACGTCTCACCTGTCAAACCAAATTTTAACACCTGTGATACACGTCTCACCTGTCAAACCAAATTTTAACACCTGTGATACACGTCTCACCTGTCAAACCAAATTTTAACACCTGTCATATACGTCTCACCTGTCAAACCCAACCTCATCATCTGTCATGTACCACGCGCTCATCTATTAAATCAGACATTATCATACGTGATCTACCACTTACCTATAAAATGTTACTTAAGATTTATTATTATTTTTTTTTGACAAATTTGCTCCAAGGCATAAGTATATTTTTCTTAAACACTTGAAATTGCTTTTATAAATCATAAATTGTTTACAGATAGTAACTTAGTGTCGTTGGCAGAAAATGGCATCGTAACTTCTCTCGATTACAGCATAACGAATAAATAAAAAAGTAAAGGCAACTAACTTAAGCACACAACGTAGAAGTAATGTCAGATTTGCAGGCATATATGAGTGAATAAAACTGAGTAAGATGACAACCGCAAACGTAGAAGTTATGTCGGATTTACAGGCATATATGATCGAACGCAACTGCACTAGATGACAAGCGCAAACGCAGAGGTTATGTCAGATTTACAGGCATATTATATTAGTGCATGCGGCTAAACCAGTCAAAGATTAGAAGCGCATGCGCATAAGTACAGTCCGAGCGCAAACGGCCAGAAAAGAGGAAATGAAACCGGCGCAGAAGTAAACGCAAGGAGAAAACTGAAGCAGAAATGGGAGAAGAAAAGGGGAGATTACCGAGTGGCTGTGTGCTGGCGCGCTGCTGCTGGGTCCATTACCAGGACATTAGCATCACATCAGAGCTCGTTTTTTCAGATTATCGTTATTTATTAACAGCTTTCGCCTCATTATTGGAAGATTCCTGCACCAGAGGGACATAACGACAGGATCGAATTTTAACAGAAATAATCGCATAAAATTACTCGGCCCAAAAGAAAAATGTTAATGTAAGAACAGGGATTGGAAAGAAAAAGTATTTCTGTATAAAACAAAATCGGGCTTTATCTTGCCTTATTTCTTTGGTTTAGAAATCTGATGAAAAATGTTGAGAAAACTTGGTTAAGTCCAGTAAAAGGGGGACATTAAAAAAATGAAAAAAAAATGAAAAGAAAAAGTAATGCTATGCACAGGCATTTTGACAGATATTAGAGAATGTGGAATTCAATATTTGAAGAGTCTTTTGTTATGTCCCCCCCCCCTTTTTTTTTTTTACACACCATTGTGGCAGTTAAGAAACCTGCGCCCCCCCCCCCCCCCCCCTCAGACTCTAAAATCTGTAGGGTTCTCTATAACGGGTTCAGGTCATGATGGTATTTAAACTGCTTGTTTTTATTCCTTCCATTAAGCACTGTCATACACTGCTGTGTTTATGTGCAAGGGTATGAATGAGGCCATCTTGGCATAGATTCAACGTTAGAAAGATCATCAGCAAAGTTCAGGCTATTTAGTGAGATTTTATAGTGTGAATTATTTTACCTCAATTTCGGTATTTAAAGTACGTTTAGTTCATTTTGTAGATTACAAATCAATTCGCAGAAGCTTTTAATTATTTAATACATTATCATATCGATTTAAAAAAATGCGCAGCTGTGATTTCCTGTAAGACACTGCATATTTAGGTATTTTTTCCTGGAATTCATAACCTTCTAAAGGTTTTAGTACATAGCAAAATTACAGAATAGATGAAAGAGGGATTGACTGAGAGAAGAAAAAGAAAAAGACAGAGAAAGAGAGAGAGAGAGAGAGAGAGAGAGAGAGAGAGAGAGAGAGAGAGAGAGAGAGAGAGAGAGAGAGAGAGAGAGAGAGAGAGAGAGAGAGACAAAGTGAGGGAAAGTTATAGAGTTAGTGAGGAATGACGGCAAGAGGGAGAGGGACGGTGGGAGAGTAACACGCATTCTTTAAAGGAATCTTCAAAGACTATCTACTCCTTTTTAAATAATTGTATTGCATTGTTTACTTTTTTCTCATTGCAGTTAACCTCTTGAATTGTCCCTACTTATAAACGCAATAATTTTAACTCTTATATTTTCGCCTTTCCGAGCCCTTGCCAACATTTTAGTGAACCCAGTGTAATTATTTTCCAGCCTAAAATAGTTTAATAACTCGCCGCGCTTAAAAAAAATATAAAGATAGAGCGTGAAATCGCGAGAATATTTCCGGACTTTTACAAGGGGTTGTCGATGGTTGCCTTTAGGTCGAACGAACAACGATGTTTCTCCATCTAAACATCTTATAGTTCCTAGTTGTACACGATATAATAATATCGTGCGTCGTTATTCAGCGGTGTGAAAGTCTCTGCCTATCTATCTGTACTTCTACCTTTCTCTCTATCCATCTCTCTATCTATGCATCTACCTATCTAGTCATGTATCTATTTATAAATCGATCTATTTCTCTCTGTCTGTCTGTCTGTCTGTCTGTCTCTCTCTCTCTCTCTCTCTCTCTCTCTCTCTCCCTCTTTATATATATATATATATATATATATATATATATATATAATACATCTTCCTACCTACCTACCCATCTATCTATCTATCTATCTATCAATCTATTTTTTTTTTCTATTTATCCATCTATCTTTCTGTTTTTATGTCTTTCTAGCTATCTATCTATCTTATTTATCTCTCTCTCTCTATATATATATATTATATTATATTGATTTATCGGTCCAATCGTCTATATATCTATCTATCTATGTACGTTTGTCTGGGAAAAAAAAAAAATTTATATATATATATATATATATATATATATATATATATATATATATATATATATATATATCAGCCGCCTAATGAGAGCAACAGGGCTCGAAACACCAGTGTAATGGCAAAGCCTTAGTCCAGGTATTTCATAATTATATTTATATATAAAGATAGTCTATAATCTATGAAATGATTCATCTTCCGAACTACGTTACTAAATAAAATATCTATCCATCTATCCATCTATCCATCTACCCTTGCCTCCAACAATATACATTTATCGCACACTCTTAAGCGACGTTTAAAACTTTTTATTTTACTCTTACTGACCGTATCTTCCTCCCTCTTCCTGGCTCTCTTCCTCCCTCTTTTTCCCTGTCTCTCTTTCTTCTATCCCACTCTCTATCCCTCCCTCTCTCTTTTTCTTTCTCTCTCTTTCTCAATTTCCCTCTCTCTTTCTCAATTTCCCTCTCTCTAATCCCCCCCCCCTTTTCTCTCTCTTTGTCTCTCTCTCACTCACACACTTCCCTTTTCTCATCAATCTTGAAACCCTTAAGCTGTCCTTCCATCTTTTATAACCAAAGGATCAAAGATCTCGATAAATGGACTTTTCCACTCCAACGATCTGCAGTTATACCTTTCAAGTCTTCTGCAATGATTTTTTTCCCTCCACTAGCGGAAAACTTTGACTCAGGCTGCCAGAGAGATTCAGACAATGAGCAGACTTCTCCCGTTCCCCAGCAAACATTTTGTGTGTTGAGCATTAAAATCTTCCCAAGACTAGCCTGATACTTTAAAAATTTATTTTTATTTGATCAGAGACTCGAAAACAATGAGTTCTACATTTTTCAAAGGTATCAGAATGTTGTTGATCAAGTTTTCTTAGAACCCGCATTAAATCTCGTTTTGAGTTTCTTTGAGCAATGTGTTTCTCATGCGCATGCCAGATAGTCTGTCTTTCCTCCTTCCTGCTTGCCATTACTATGTTCTCTGTTTCTGTCTTTTTTCTTTGAAGGATCCTCGCTCCCTTTATCCTTTTCACTTTTCTTTCTCATTCCCACGGACCACTCCGTGTATTATTGTGTTCATGCCATTTCTCTCAGCTCCCACTTCCCCAATCTTACAATATGTCTGTTCTTTTTACTTCTGTCATTTCCTTAATTTTTTTCCACTCCATTTTTTTTTATTTCCTATTTAACTATTATTCTTATCTTTTCGTCCATCAGTTCACAATATAGGATTATATCTCTAACATACGATCTAACTTTCCCTCGCTTCGTTTTTTCTCGCTCTTTTTCTTTTTCTCTTCCCAAATTTCGGTCAAACTTACCTTTCTATCTTTCTATCCATATCTGTTTATCCTTTTTCCCAACCATCTATCTGTCCATCCATCTTACTAACCCCCCTTCCCCTATCTGTCTTTCTATTTATCTATCTATCCTATCTAGTTGTTTTTCCACAAATTTAACTACGTATCCAACCGTCTATGTAAATATCCATCTATATTTATCTATCTATCTGTTCATCCCTTTTATCCATCTATCTTCCTGTGAAGCTATCTATCTATCTATCTACCTATCTGACAATTTACTAGCTTCTCTTTACCTCTTCATTCTTCTTTTTGAACCCAACTACTTTAATTTGTTTAATTTATATCGCACTTTCTTTCCTTTTCTCTATCATTCTATATACTTTTTTTCTGTTTTGTTCTCTCTATGCATAATATAACCGCCTTTATAACCCTTTATTTGAATATAAAAACATTCAAAGGTAATCATTCTTGAGCTTTTTTTTTTCAAATTTTATTGTGACCAATTTGATTATATCGCCGTGTAAATGGTTCATGAACTGAATAAATGCCACGCATGTACGTATTAAGTTGACGAGTAAAAAATCATACCAAAAAAAAATCTAATTCATGTTAGTTGGCTAGGGTCATCTCAGTGTTAATCATAATTTTTGTTGCATTTCTCCGGGGTATATTAGGAGCCCTTATCGTATTGTATCATGTTTTTATCAAACTTTGTTATATTTATGTCATAATTGTTTTATCAGGTTTCTGGGCCTTTTTGTGATTACTTTTGTTTATCTCTAGGAGTTATCGAAGTAGCTCTCTGGCTAGTTATGATGAAACAACTAAAACGGCAGCAACAACTACAACAAGATATCACAAATTCATTTTTTACACGAAAATCCAGAGCAAGGTTCCTTAGCATAGGGTAGAGCATCCTTCTATGCGAGACCCAACTTTAACCTCCACTCAGCAATTAGAGTTTATTTGTCGCTGGAGAATCTTCACCCCATATTCGATCTAGAGAGAAAGCAAGAAGCCCCATTTTTAAACTTAACATGACAAGCTCCGAAAAAATAATAAACACAATAAAAAAAAAAAGTTGAAAAGAAAACTAATGGGCTAAATCTAATGGCTGCAACATATCAAACTCCACGTCTGCTGCAAGGGTCTGTGCAGAAATTATGTTGCCTTAATCTTTGTACAGCTCCAGGCACCGTCTACGCAGGATCCTGGAAGGACAGGGAGGAGACGAGACAAGAGATGCCCGAAAATTGATTGAAATTGGTTGAGATCTGTAGAATTTTTGCTATAAATCTTCCATACCCATCTTTGGCTAATACATATTGTCCCTTTATTTTTCCTTGGCCCTCCTAATATTTACATGTATTAAAGGTTTGTGTGTGTAAAGGGGTGGGGGGGGGGGGTTCCATATTTTTTTTCTTTTATTATTTCTGTTATGGTATGCGGCGCCTTTTCTCGTGTTTTTAAAATGTATTTTACTTTATCCTGCCATCCATCTTCGTCTCTTTCACTCTCTTTTCCTATCTCTTTCTGTCTGTCTGTCTGTCTGTCTGTCTGTCTCTGTCTGTCTCTCTCTCTCTCTCTCTCTCTCTCTCTCTCTCTCTCTCTCTCTCTCTCTCTCTCTTTCTCTGTCCCTGTCTCTGTCTCTGTCTCTTTCTGTCTCCCTCTCTCTTTCTCTGTCCTTGTCTCTGTCTCTGTCTCTTTCTGTCCGTCTCTGTCTGTCTGTCTGTCTCTCTCTCTCTCTGTCTCTCTCTCTCTCTCTCTCTCTCTCTCTCTCTCTCTCTCTCTCTCTCTCTCTCTCTCTCTCTCTTTCTTTCTCTGTCCCTGTCTCTGACTCTGTCTCTGTCTGTCTCTGTCTCTGTCTGTCTCTGTCACTGTCTCTGTCTCTCTCTCTGTCTCTCTCTCTGTCTTTCTCTCTGTCTCTCTCTCTGTCTCTCTCTCTGTCTCTCTCTCTGTCTCTCTCTCTCTCTCTCTCTCTCTCTCTCTCTCTCTCTCCCCAACTCTATCCCTCCTTTATGCTTTTCACTTCTATCTCAGATTTCACAAGATCCGTTTGATGTCTAAAAGGCAAGGCATCAAACAAATTAAAACTTCCACATCAGCCGACTGACTCTTTCTTCAAATTCTCTCTCTCTCTCTCTCTCTCTCTCTCTCTCTCTCTCTCTCTCTCTCTCTCTCTCTCTCTCTCTCTCTCTCTCTCGCGCGCGCGCGCGCGCGCTTGCTCTCGCTCTCTCTCTTTCTCTCTGTCTCTCTATCTATCTATCCATCTATCTATCCATCTCTCTCTCTCTCTCTCTCTCTCTCTCTCTTTTGTCTGATCTTTCCATCTGGCTTTCTCTCTCTCTCTCTCTCTCTCTCTCTCTCTCTCTCTCTCTCTCTCTATCTATCTATCTATCTCTCTATCACCCACACACCCTCTCTCAAGCAATTTTCATTAATCAAGCATCATAACAGACTTTGATTCATATAAACAGTTGGACAAGACCACGTATTTTTTTTTCAACTTTTCTTTGGTGTAAGAAATCAGCTAGCTCTATTGAGTGAACCAACCCTGAACTTCATCGAATAATATTTTTCTTTCTCATTCTGTGCACATCTACCGGTAACTAGTCGCTTCGCCATGATGACGGTCAAGAGCTGCACCAAGTAATCAATGTTAGATCTAGATCTAAAATCTGTGTCTTGTAACAAAACAGAAATAAACGTAAAAACTTGAACTTATTGATGTTGCTCCTTGTAAACATGACCCAGAATATGGCATAAAGTTTTTCCGTTGAAATAAAAATTCAGGTTTTTAAAGTCTCTTGTTGATCTTGATAGTAAAACGAAAATGCGGAAAGGCTAGGCCCAACTGGTAGATTACTTATATCATGGCCGCTCATTTCCGGGATCCTACGTGACGTTGACTCAGTGTATACTTTGCTAATGTGTGTAAAGGTGTGTTTACACGAAGCAAGTTCAGCTAGCAACACCAATCAAAAATTACTCTTACATCGTAATCAGAAAAAATAAGTGTCATGTTATTTGAGAAAGGCGGAAAATTTGTAAA
>JAWDGP010006827.1:430000-435000 GCA_033675545.1 Elysia crispata | reverse complement strand
TGGATCATTTTGGCTTACACCTCCCCCCCCCAACCCGACACACACACACACAAACACAGTCAAACACAAAAATCTGTAGACTTATTGACCAAACCTTTTGTTAAAAAAATAATCTCTTTCATAATGCAATACCTAGATCTAGATGCAAGTGGCGCACGTCACATACAATGACAGTTCGTTTCCTGAGGAATTGAATGAAGTTTAAAACTTACGTGGTACCATAAATCGATCAAGACTTTTTTGTTATCCTCAGTTTCAAAATTTTCAACTGGCAAAATTCAGAAATATGTGCGCGCTCCATTTTCAAAATTCATTATGTACTGAAGCAACATGACGTCATATGCCATCACTAGGCAGCCATACTGAAAGCGATCTAGAAGTACGTCCTTGCACTTCCGCATTCACATATCACAATAAATTTGAACAAAAGACCTGAAAATCTAATTCTTTTTAAGCGAAAAAAAACCCATTATTGCGTTGAATGTTTGTATGGACATACATCGATAAGATCAATTGTTTAAAGCTATTTCCATTTTGCGACAAAATCCAGCATCTAGATCTAGATCTAATTTTGAGAACTAGGTTCGGCTCTTCACCGCCATAATTTAAAAAAAATTATATTATTGGATGAACTTAAGAGATTGTTTCCATCAATTCTTTTTAACTTAGATTCTAAGAAACTCCACCTTTTTTTGAAAAGCAAAGCAATTATCTTGTAACCTCTGTAACTGTTTTCATTGACAGAATTTTGCATGAAACAGAGAATATTTTATAGGTTACACCAACTGTATCATTGCCACGTTAGCCACTCATCTTGTCACGAATTGAACCTTCAATTGAAAAGACGCACTGCTAAGGTCTAGTGTTCGAATTAATTAGAGCAGAGACACCTAGAGGAAACAAATGCTGAGGGTGTGAGTTACAAAACATTACTCGCACGAATACAGTAGTTCCTACCGAGAAAGCTGACATTGATTTCCGATGAAGAATTGCATCCACATTCTGCCAAATAAATGTGGAATATCTTAATGTGGGTCAAAAAACAAAATAATTAGTCGTCGACAGTTCTTACAGTAGCGATAGTCTTGAAGTGCTAATGATTGATAGAATGTTTTGTTAGTTTTACTATATTCGTATCGCCCTGCAGGAATTCTATTCATCTAACGCTGCATGTCTCAGGGTGTGCTCTAGATAGAGCAAAAGATCGTGTGACCAACCGATCATCTTTGTACTTGTAGCGAAAAACTGTTGTGGTAAAGCAAAGGTATGTATCGATGAATTTTCATTTGCAAAAACTACTTGTTACAACTGATTTTTCTTTCACTCACTATATTCGTCTCTCTCTCTCTCTCTCTCTCTCTCTCTCTCTCTCTCTCTCTCTCTCTCTCTCTCTCTCTCTCTCTCTCTCTCTCTCTCTCTCTCTCTCTCTCTCTCTCTCTCTCTCTCTCTCTCTCTCTCTCTGTAATTATGCTTTCACTTTTTGTTGTTTTTTCTCTTTACTATGTTTTCCCTTCTCTCTCACACCTCCCCCGCGTCCCCTTTTATCTCTCTTTGTTCTCTCTTCTTTTCTCGAATCAGCTAATACGATTCAAGAAAACGCCCTGGGCATAATGACGTTAAAGATAAAGGTAAAAAAGACCAAAAACACATAAAATCAAGACCTAATTACCTTACAAATCCTAATAACCACGTCACACACTATCCACCCCCGATACAAATCTCTTGTGTATTTAGAGAGCTGTTACAAATTCTTCTTTAAGTCGTTACTCATAAGCCACAAAGCATCAAAAACACAATACTCTAAGGTTAAGATTAAGAGCGCATGCTGTATATCTACACAGTAAAATAAAAACGACAGAAAGCAGTGAAAATATGGGAAACGGAGGATTTCGATATGAGGGTGGGGTGGGGAGGATAAGGGATTTTTTTTTTTCATATTTGAATGAGTTGTCCATATCTAAATTGGAGAAAAACATGCCTTTTGAGAGATACTGGGGGAAGCTTTGGGTATTGATTGCCGTAGAGGGTTCGGATTCGAACGTTGGCCATATCATTAGTCCTTTTTTATTGTGTTTTGGCGTCTTTTGTCGTATTCATCCATTTGGAGCAAGATCTTGGTTTGCCATTGTTTCTTTTTTTTTTTTTTTGTTTCCTTAGCAATCACTTACATCTTAAGATCCTCAGGTCTAGCTCCGTCTGTCCCAGCCTCCATCTTTGTTTGACTGCCATATCTGTCTGGTTCAAAGTTATTCTATAAAAGAACCACTTCGCTTCCAGACAATATAATTTCCGCTATGTATTCCTAAGGCAGTGAAAGGCCGGAGAAAAGAAAATTGTTTCCCATAACTTTGTCAGGAAATGGAAAAAAAGATCTGTTTCACAGTAATTTCATTTCCCTTAAAAAAAAGACAACAAATGTCATTCACATAGTTCTCTAGAAAATTTTGACAATAAGCCATTAACTCATTACATTTGGAATCATATTCGTATTCTAAATAATTTCGAAAAATCATAACTTGATATCTTCTAATTTTTGTTCAAACTTCGACTAGCAAATTAATGTTTTCTGATCTGATTCAAGGAAACGAGTTTTTGAGTATTCTAGATTTTCGATAATATTACTCGGAAAAATATAGTTTGGTTCAAATTGTTTGATTGTGATATAAAATTTTATGCGAAGAGCCAGTTGTAGTAAGAATACAATGAGAAAACAACTTAAGTCATATAAATTTTTCTGACACAGAGGTTATTCTTCAGTTCTTATCTATAGAAAAATGTAAACACACACACACACACACACACATATATATATATATATATATATATATATATATATATATATATATATATATATATATATATAATTACATGTAGATATGTGATTAGATAGAAGATAGATAGATAGATAGATGGTTAGAAATATACAAACCAGGTAGGTGGATAGATTGTAAGATATCAGATAAATATAAAAATGTATAATACAGAAACATAGGTAGTTAGACAGATAATTAGGTAGATAGAAACATTGATAGGTATATAGATAGGCAGATAGATAGATAGGTGTTAGATTCATAAATAGAGAGTTCAATATTTATAAAAGGAGAGCGGCATAAAAAGAAGAGGATAGGGAAAGGAAAACGAGAATGAAAAGCGATTTATGGCGGATAGAGCAATAAAAACACATATACATACCGATAAACATGCTGGAGACAGATATAAATTAGAAAATAAAAGACTATGAAAGAAGTTTAGAGGCAAAACGTAAAAAAAAATAATATGAAGAGAGTTATAGAAAAGAAGAATAAACGCTAATGAGAAATATAGACAGGACAAACAATGCAACTTAATGGAAGCATCATTAGAAGCATGGCAGGAACAGATTTAAAAATATAAAACAAAAAAAGGAATTGAAATAAGAGATTTTCTTAGACGGTTGATTTTAACAAAAATACTATAATTATCAAAAGACGCGGGAAAAAACGAGAAAAATAGAGATGTAAATTATAGAAATTTGAAACAGATCTTTAAACATGTAAGGAAGAAAGAGCGATATAGCAAGGAGGAAAGAAATGTAGTGAGGAGAGAGGGAGAGGCAGAGAGAGAGAGAGAGAGGAAAAAAGAGATAGAAACATTGATTTCTAGACAGGTAAATAAAGAGGACGCGTAGAGAAGAAAATATGATTTGTAGATATATATATATATATATATATATATATATATATATATATATATATATATATATAGATATAGATATAGATAGATAGATAGAGAGAGAGAGAGAGAGAGAGAGAGAGAGAGAGAGAGAGAGAGAGATAGATAGATAGATAGAGAGAGAGAGAGATAGATAGATAGATAGATAGAGAGAGAGAGAGAGAGAGAGAGAGAGAGAGAGAGAGAGAGAGAGAGAGACAGGCAGACAGACAGACAGACAGAGAGGCTTAGGAGGCAGGAAATGAAAAAGGCCAGAGGCCTATACTATCTATATATCAAAGAAATAAAGAATGGAAGTTAAAATGAGAAAATAGCTGAATTAACGATCAAAATATATGACGAGACGCGAACTAAAATCCAAACATTTCAAACGTGACGAGTAGACCAGGCCAGAGGTTACCGTTCATGTCAGATCCCTGGCGAACAGGTCTTAAGATCGATCAGAAAAAGTCGGAGGCGAAGAATCGCATTTAATTACACAAGAGCAGAAGATGAGCGAATGGAAAGAATTAAACAAATAAAAAAAAAAACGCGAACTGAAAATCGGAATTACAATCTGAAAAAATATTCTGAATGCTTGTTTCCCTGAATGCTTGTTTCACAAGCTGCAGATTTGGTCCTGGAAAGAATCAGGGTTTTAACTTTATCCCAGATTTCGAAAGTTTCGTGGCAGTAAACTGGGCATGCATGCCAAATGCGTATTAGTTAGATTGCAGCATTGTCCTTTTTTCATTTTCCAGAAATAATTATCTCTGAAAGATGTATGCCAATACGATTAAAAGTATAATAAACATTTTTGCAATATAAGTTCTTTGTCACACACTTTTCAAGGATGTCTTAGAGTCTTCAATTATTGAGAACATCGAGTGGATCTGCGACGCCTCTTCTAAACAATGAGACAAAAAATTTTGTTCTAGATACGTGAAATGGCGCCTTCAAACGTATCCTTTACAAAGCACGATAATTTCGTGTATAATTATTGTCTTGTGGCATGACAGTGAAGAGATATAGTATGCCACAATAATCTGAAAAAAAAAAAATCTTTTTTTTGCAAATAATTTTAAAATCAATCGTGATAGTGACCACAAAAACCCCACTGTCAAGACTGGAGACCTCATGTTGATCTGTGCCACGCCTGACGGGGGCCTGTTTAAAAGTTAACAGACAGTAAATGAAACATACTTCATAATATTGCGGCAGAATGATGTTCCAACTATCGCAACCAAAGAGACTTCGGATTCCTTTGTCAAGATACGAACCATTTTTTTTGTTTTTTTGCAGAAATCAAG
>JAWDGP010006827.1:395000-425000 GCA_033675545.1 Elysia crispata | reverse complement strand
GAGAGAGAGAGAGAGAGAGAGAGAGAGAGAGAGAGAGAGAGAGAGAGAGAGAAAGAGCAAGTCAGAGTGAGAGCAAGAGTGAAAGGAGAATGAAAGGCAAAATCGATAGAAGACGGAAGAAAAAAAATCGAGATGGAGTATGAAGGAGAGATAAGGAAAACCAAAAAAAGAAAAACAGAGAGAGAGAGAGAGAGAGAGAGAGAGAGAGAGAGAGAGAGAGAGAGAGAGAGAGAGAGAAGGAAAAAGAATAGTTATTTCTCGTTTACAGGCAAATGCAAAGAAATGCGTTACCAAACAAATTTCATTCATTCTCAGAAACGATTTCCTACCAGTCACGGAAATCGAACAACTTGTCGCAATTAAGCCGAAAAAAAAATATTTAAACAAAAAAGATCACTTGGAAGTATCACTTCGCGTCTAGTTTACTCACCCCACACGCAAAGTTACAGTTATGACTGGCACCGACTTAAAGTGTAAACCCTCTTCGTGCTATGTCAAGTCTTAAGATGAGACGTTACTGGCATAGTTATACAATGGATGTACTACTGTTGACAATAATAAGTAGAACACGGCTTACAGTTTGGCGTCATAGGCAGGCGTGTCCACAACGGGAAATTCTAATAATCTTGTCAGCATTGAGTGAAGCTATTTTGTAATATTATGATAGTGCCATTAATGTAAGTTAGTGTCATGTTATACACTTTGTCTATATAAGTTCAGGCTGGGTGATTGTCTATACGGAAATTCATTCTATTCCTTTCTTTCAGCCATGGTGTACTACAATGATTAATAGAACACGGCTTACAGTTTGACGTCATAGGTAGGCGTGTCCTCAACGGGAAATTCTAATAATCTTGTTAGCATTGAGGGCAGCTATTTTGTAATATGGAAACATAACTGTGCAAAACGTCTTAATGTAAATTAGTGTCATGTTATGCACTTTGTCTATATGAGTTCAGGCTGGGTGATTGTCTATACGGAAATTCATTCTATTCCTTTCTTTCAGCCATGGTGTACTACAATGATTAATAGAACACGGCTTACAGTTTGACGTCATAGGTAGGCGTGTCCTCAACGGGAAATTCTAATAATCTGGTTAGCATTGAGGGCAGCTATTTTGTAATATGGAAACATAACTGTGCAAAACGTCTTAATGTAAATTAGTGTCATGTGATGTACTTTGTCTATATATGTTCAGGCTGGGTGATTGTCTATACGGAAATTCATTTTATTCCTTTCTTTCAGCCATGTCTGCTACGGATCCTTGTACTTACATTACAATAGTAATCAAGTGTTAAGAATTTGTTTTTAATCCTTTAACCCCTACAATCGAAAGATTAGTTCAAGGCTAAACCTTGCCAAAAGAAGTGCTAAATATAGATATGCGTTATGTCAGCTAATTTCACAATAGAGATATTTCAAAACCACAACTAGTATTTAGTATTATTTCCTTTTTCGAATGCAATATTTCCTGCTTCAATTATGATGTGCAAATAAGTTTGAGTTGTAACTTATTTCATTAAACAGCTTCTATAGAAAGGTTGGAACTGTATAACAGGTTGTTTCTATGTGTTTTATTTTTTTTTTAACTTTTAAGGGAGCTGCTGTTTGGGCTCTTTTTCTGTGACTCGGACCATAATTTATACATTCCAACTCTAACTTGGTTATTGTTTCAATATTTGCATAATATCACTCCGGTAAACAGTGATATAGAGGTCTTATCCTCCTATGTACAAGTGTATTATTTTTATATGAGATTACTAAAATTAAAGAATCTGCACGTTTTAGCCTGTTATGGTAGAAGAAAAAAAATGAGAGCGTGCTCTATGTTATTCTATGTCTATCACCTAAGGCTCTGACAGCTGAAGTACAAACTCCTCTATGTTATATCTATGTTTATTATCTTAGACTCTGAAATCCGAGGTAAAAACTGCTCTATGTTATATCTATGTTTATTATCTTAGGCTCTGACATCTGAGGTACAAACTGCTCTATGTTATATCTATGTTTATTATCTTAGGCTCTGACAGCCGAGGTACAAACTGCTCTATGTTATATCTATGTTTATTATCTTCGACTCTGAAATCCGAGGTACAAACTGCTCTATGTTATATCTATGTTTATTATCTTAGACTCTGAAATCCGAGGTACAAACTGCTCTATGTTACGTGTATGTTTAGGCTCTGACAGCCGAGGTACAAACTGCTCTATGTTATATGTATGTTTATTATATTAGGCTGTGACAGCCGAGGTACAAACTGCTCTACGTTATATCTATGTTTATTATATTAATTTTTAGGCTCTGACAGCCGAGGTACAAACTGCTCTATGTTACGTCTATGTTTATTATATTAGGCTCTGACAGCCGAGGTACAAACTGCTCTATGTTACGTCTATGTTTATTATATTAGGCTCTGACAGCCGAGGTACAAACTGCTCTATGTTACGTCTATGTTGATTATATTAGGCTCTCACAGCCGAGGTACAAACTGCTCTATGTTATATCTATGTTTATTGTCTTAGGCTCTCACAGCCGAGGTACAAACTGCTCTATGTTATATCTATGTTTGTTATCTTAGGCTCTGACAGCCGAAGTACAAACCCTTATCGATTCGCTCCCTTTACTTAACGTTTTTTTCTAGTTTTTGTCTCCCTTGTCTCACCGACCTGTGATGTGAAGATGCTCGTTAGTTAGTGAACCTTGGCCTGGCCTGAGGATGCTGTGGCACCTCTAGGCCTGGTGCTGCCGCTGTCAGCCATAGATGGGGTTGCGGGTAAGAGAGAAGAGGAGGGGGGGGGGGAGAGAGAACTGTCAAGCTGGAAGGAAAGAAGGTGTTGGGGGAAAGAATGTCAACACTGTCAGGCAAGAGTAAGGGAGAGAGAGAGAGAGAGAGAGAGAGAGAGAGAGAGAGAGAGAGAGAAGGAGACGGAGAGAGAGAAAGAGAGAGAGGAGACGGAGAGGAAGGAAGAGGAGAGAGAGAAAGAGGGGGAGAGAGAGAAAGAGAGGGAGAGAGAGACTCATATGAAGATCGATACGTGATTTCTTGTTTACTCTCTTCTTCCTGCCCCCTCCATCCCCCCACAATCTCTCTAGGCCCTACTTCTCCCGTTCTTTGTACAGAGTTTCTTTGCTCTTATTGTGTCATGCTCGAATTTCGTTTTTTACTCAAAACTGTTTAGCTTCGTTGAGCTCTTATATTTATTGTTTTTCTTGTTTTTTATGGGTTTTTTTTCCTTACGTTTTTATTGTTACTCATTTCTTTTGTACTGTAATGTAATAATCCTTCAACTTTCTCTTTTTACTTCCTATGCTGAATCAGATAGAGCTATGCCGTATTTTGATTGGTTTTGTTTTTTGGGTTTTTTGTTTTTTGTTTTTTTGTTTTTTATAATTTTTTAGTACATCTAATATGCGCGCCAGAATATTGGAGAGTTCAGGTTGCTATTAAGTATCGCGGCTATACACACGGATACATACAGTGCTATTATGTTTGTACATATCGACAAACTGTCTTGATATCTGTCAATGACAGCCTACATTCTTGCGAAATGAGACGAGTATCCAATCTGACAGGTAAGCAGCCATCAAGGTAGAAAAATACAAATTTGAATCGAGCAAAACATTTTTTTTCCGCACCTGTAAATTATTTTTTTTTTAGCAATTCAGATATTGTACACAAACAATTTCCATCGTGATATTAAAAAGTGGGGTTAGGGTCTCATTCTTTGCAGCCCTAACACGTTTGATTTTAAAAAAGCTGGTCATAGGAAAATGCGTTTGATCAATTTCTTATCGGCAGACTTGAAATAAGCCATCAAGCAGTTCTTCAAACGTCGGAACCAATTTGTCGGAATCATTGCTAGCAGTAGTTTTAGAAAATGTGAAACATATGAGAATGAGCAAAATATAGCCACACAACGAAAAGATTTTTCTGCCAGGCTTGGTCAATCTTGATAATAATCATTGCCGTCTTGACCAGTTCTCATATAATGATTAAAAGGAAGATTCAAGTAATAGAGAAAATTTTTATTCTTGTCAAAGAACAACCTAAACTACTCGACCATCAGTCCGTTAATAAATATTGTGAAAGTTTTAGAAAGGAAAAAAAAAAAATAAGCAAAATACTGCCTACAAACTGAATGGAAATGCAGCCTTTTTTCTCTCCATTTTTTTTTCTGTTTGGATTGGTCAGTGTAGTCATGTGACACCCAGCTACGGAGTGTCATTTTGCCCGTGGCAGCCCGAAACAGCCAATCAGGTGTCGGTAACGAAGTCTGAGTGAATGCTGGGTAGCCTGGCTAACCATTCGGAGGAAAGCTTCGCTCGAGGCACCCAACTCGGCACAGCCTATTTTTAGCACCTCGCCGGAGCCAATAATTGGAAGCAAATAGAAAAAAAAAGAAAAGAAAAGAAAAAAAAAGCTAATGAGGTGGGGATGCCTTTGGCCCTCGAGACTGCCTCTTACCGTCACTCTTCATCACTCCAACGAGAAATGACGTCAGAGGTTGTGAAATACATAAGTTGACCACGTCATACCCATATGGTTAATTTGACTGTGGCTATGGAGCCATTGCTAATGAGAAAAAAAGAAGAAAAAAAACAACTATGGATACCAAAATAATGAGCAACCAACTTGATTAGGAATAATAACATACTCTTCATCTCAGGTGCGACTGAAATGTCACATTTCAATTAATGGTAGAAAGTGTTATTGCGATAATTATATTAACGTGTCTCTCAGGGGGGGGGGGGGGGGAAGAATCAATATCAGATTTCAATAGTCATTCGTTGTTTTCAGGATTGATAGAATCATTCAGTTAAAGGACATCATTATTTGGAGATTCTACAAACACGAAAATATCAAACCATAAAAATATGTGTTTATTGACTGCGAAAAAAAAATAAAAACACCATCAAATCTGAAACTGGTATATCAAGAATGGCAATACTTAAAGTTTCCTACTTGCTCGATGCCTTGATAGCGGTTCAAATCCCCTGCTGTAATCACCATATAAAGACCCTACGCCCGGCTTCTTGCGCCACTACATTACACAATGGCCATATATATATATATATATATATATATATATATATATATCTTTTTTTTTACTCATGACAGTCATACGTGTTATGTTGAGAATGTAAAATATAGTTGTTAGAGGTTAAGCTTCACGGTGTATTCAAAGATGTCTTTTAGAGAGATTATTCCAGTTCTTTCCTCCTATTGGACTGTCTATATCAAAGATATAATCGAGCGGTATTGTCATTTCGTTTTTTATGTAGGAGGTTTAGAATTTAGCAACATTTTTTATGGAATTGATATAGGAATATGGTTGGTAATAAAATTATTAGGATGATGATGATGGGTTATACAATGCATGAAAACCAATACAAACGATAACGATAGAAACATTGATACTCTTGATGACAAGAGTGGCCATGAAAACGAGAAAAATTAGGATAATGAGGATGATGATGATGATAATGGTGTTGATAGTAGTGTTGATGGTGATAGTATTTTGATCAGGTTGATAACAAAACAACAACAACAACAATAATAATAATAATAATAATAATAATAATAATAATAATAATAATAATAATAATAATAATAATAATAATAATAATAATAATAATAATAATAATAATAATAATAATAATACAAGGTCTGTAAGCCAAATTGACCGCTTTTTCAGCTAATAGCCATGTAAGAACGAGTCACAATCTAAGGGCAATAATCCTTGTTTATTTCCGCTACAAAAACTAATAATACAATTGTTTCCCTTCTTTTGTAGATTCTTCTTCTTCTTCTTCTTCTTCTTCTTCTTCTTCTTCTTCTTCTTCTTCTTCTTCTTCTTCTTCTTCTTCTTCTTCTTCTTCTTCTTCTTCTTCTTCTTCTTCTTCTTCTATTTATTATTATTATTATTATTATTATTATTATTATTATTATTATTATTATTATTATTATTATTATTATTATTATTATTATTATTATTATTATTATTATTATTATTATTATTATTATCATATCAGCGCATAACATAACCTATATCATAAAACATCTATAATTGGTGTGATTGGACATTATATCAACAGCGCTCACCATACAGTATCAGCTATCACGGATTAAACAATAGTAAACTGACTCACCTCTCTATCACTAAGAATGCAGTGGTGAAAAGAAACTAATTGTGTATTTTCCAAATCTTTTTAAAGATCCTTCTGAACTTTCAATATAAGACTTCTAATTGCCGAATAAATGTACCAAAAGATGAACTGCCTAGCGGGGTCTGTGATTAGCGCTTAAAAGGCTTTTTACCAAATTAGCTTTCTATTCTTATTGCTCATAAAAAAATAGGAAAGGAAGAATTTTCATAGATATAAAGATTGAATGCTTCATTTTAGTTCCACTTTCTGTCCTTCTTTCCATTGATCCTCGCTTAAATGTCATTCTATCTGTCTCTTTCTATTTTCCTTCTAATATTTGTTATTTTTTTCCCCACTATTTCTGTTCACCTGCCCCTTTTCAATGTAACCGAATTTTACCAACCATTTCTTATAGCTTCCCGTCCTTCGTTCTTTTTGACTCTCTAATTTTCTTCTTTATCCCCTGTATTCCTCATTTCTGTTTTTTCCTCCCCCTTTTTTTCAATATTTCAGCTCCTACTCTTTTTATATTTACTCTCTCACTCTCAAATTTTAGTCCAACCTTGTGTGACTCTGTTTTTCTCCCACGCTCTTTCTGTTTCCGTCTCATCCCCCTTTCCCTCCTCTCCATCTCTCTTTCCTCTCCCTCTCTTCCTGCGATCACAGGCCCGTCTGTCCAAGATTGTCCATTAGGCAGGGGAATAAGGTTTTTCCTTGCTGGAGGCGCCCTCAACATGAAGCCATTTACCCATGAACAGTCTTTCTCCTCCGGGCGCCCGAAATTACCGTCTTGATTGGGGGTGAGAGAGATAGAAGGGGAAGGGGAGGGGGAAGGAAGATAAAGAGAGAGTGTGAGAGAGAGAGAGAGACAGACAGACAGAGAGAGAGAGAGAGACAGAGAGACAGAGAGACAGAGAGAGACAGACAGACAGACAGAGAAAGAGAGAGAGAGAGAGAGAGAGAGAGAGAGAGAGAGACAGACAGACAGACAGACAGACAGACAGACACAGACAGACAGAGAGACAGAGAGAGAGAGAGTCGGACAAAGAAAGCGAGAAATGAGAGAGTGAAAGTGAAAGATAAACAGAGGCAGGCCGACAGAGAGACAGAGATGAAGAATGAAAAACAAAAAAAGACAGAGAGAGAGAGAGAGAGAGAGAGAGAGAGAGAGAGAGAGATGACTAATTTGTGCTTGTGTTTCTGTTATGTAGCCCAAAACAAACTAAGATAACGTGGGAACTTGAGCATCTTTTCTAGCTTCAATAATCAGGTAATCCCTGCTTAATCGTAGAATGTTTTTACACCGGTGTTTTCAAGTGAAATGAATAAAAAATCGATTGATATAAAATGAAAGCAGATCAAATCGACCATAATGATAAACTTTTGTCTCCTAGACGCTCTAAAATTCGAACTGTTTTGTCTGCTGTGCAGTAATTTTATTGCAACTTTCTGTATTCACATATGAAATCCTAGAAAATCTGATATGATTTGTAAAATTGAAAGTAAAAACCTCTGTTTTTTTTTCTTTTTCAGAGCAAGACTGATGCGAAATCTGGGGCTCGGCACGGATACTGCAACAAGAAATTTATATTCCAAGACATAAAGATTTTGTAAATCGTACAATACATTCGGTATAATAATAATTAAAAAAGAACACCAATGTCGCTATCATCTTCTTGAAAACAGCATCCAGAAATTTTAAAAAATATAGCTAAGGCTCAAAAAACCGATAAAGAATCTGTTGGAAATTCTGAAATTCCAGTCCATTGAGGATAATTGTGATAAAAAAATCCATGATCTCCTCTGGAAAACAAATATGTGGCTGTTTAATTTTTAACAAAATTGGAAGCTTTTTTTTAGGAAAATAAGTCATTGAAATACAAAACGTCTAAGAAGTAGATCAAGTTGTGAAGTTTCGTGAAACAAAATAGACAAAACGTGAGAGGAAAAATTCCTGTGGTGTGAATACCAGAGCTCAGCACAATAAAGAGCAACAAGAACGGAAAAATACATAAAAAAGGGCAAAACATTGCCGAAACACAATCACTACTCGGCTAATATTACATTTGAAGAGGCTCCATGGATGGGGGGAAGAGACTGGGTTCCATTTGCTGATCTTGCTCTAGGCGCTGTGTCGCACTCAGAGCTTCGTTTTCTGTCGTAACGAGGTGATAAAGGACAGCATCTCCCGCTGCTAGAGTGGTCTGTACAGGCGCCACGCGAGAAATTTAATCAGGGTGGCCCTGATAATAGACATGAGATGGCTGGAAGGATGGGAGGAGGAAGAAGAGGATTAGAAGAGCGAGGGTCCTCCTGTCTTGGATTTCTATTCTTCTACGATGTGTGATAGAGAGATGGGGTTTAAGTAGAAAATGGATCGGGAATTAAATGGCGTGATTTCTCATCTGGTGTGGGTAATTTTGACTGTCATGATGACGGATTATAGGGACTAGACATGACAGGTAGAGATATTTAGCTGTAAATACTGGAGAATTGGACACTGAAGAAACTCGTTATATTTCGATATTTTGCTAGAGACTATCAGCCCGAATAGATGGAAGAAAAAAATTGAAGCCCAAAACTTCATTCGTTCTTTCTGTTATTTTGGCTGAGGAAGCTGTACGGAAAGAGAGGAAACACGAAAAGTTAAGAGAAGAGGCGGAAAGGACAAGTGGTCAGATGAAAGGAGAGTTGGACCTAGAGAAGGTACGCCTTGGACCAGAATGAGGTATGAGACTGGTGGGTTAGTCATGGCGAACACGGCAAGAGACGGGAAGGGGAGTGGGCTCATCAAGGTGGGGGATGGATGGGGAATACGCTTAGACCAGCTGGACGAGACGGACAAAAAACTGCTGCGGTCACTATTGTCTGCGGGATGGGGCAGCGGGCAAGGCAACGAGCTGACCGGAAGTGCTAAACAATTTACAACATCTCACGGATATAGTAGCGAGTCCGGTGGTGGAACTTGGGGAAAAAGCAAAAGTGCTGAAGAGGATACGGTATCAGAATGGTCCCTCAAGACACGAGACAGCGATATACCTGTAACATCATCTTCAGCATCGTTTACAACACCAACAACAACATCTTCTGCTGCAGGCAAGGCAGCTGAAACTTCGACGTTCCGAGGTGGAAAACCCGTAGGGAATCAACTTCGTTCTGCAATCAGTGGACATTCCCGCAGGCTCGAAGAGGAGAAGGCACAGAAACAAGGTAGCCGCTTTGACCGCTCTATGCGCGTGTTGGAGTGGCTGGACGCGGATTGCGGCACGCGTCTAGCTCGTCACTACGAGCAAGCTGGCGGCTGGAGACACACCAGAGACATGACACCGACACCGACGTTCTCGGCATCTCCGCCGCCAAGTAAGACTGGAGACGGAGAGAAATCTGCAGTGCCTAGGCGCTCTCGGCAAGGCTTGTTCATCCATCTTCCAAAAGGCGGTATCTTGGCCGCCTCGGCAGCGCAACAAGGACACATAATCCAGCATCAGCTTGTGGCTGGGTCTCCCCGGGGTGCAGCCAGACCTCCTCTGAGACTGACCAGGAGTCACATCCTGACCCACACCACTGACCTCTGGCACGGTTATGTCAAGGACTCGGAGGAGGAGAGCGACAGCGTCACAGGGGGTGGCAGCACCGGAAGCGCTTCCGGTAGCGTCGGGACCCCCAAGAAGAGAGCGCTGCCCGAAATATTTCAACCGAAGCCTCAGCCCCGGCTCAGCGCCATCCCTCGTGGGGTTTTCACCGCTGACGGAGACACAAGTAGTGTAGGAAGTGACGACAGTTTCCTAGGTGACGATAATAACATCCTCTTCGATCCCTCTGATGATGACGACGATGATGACCTGGTGCTAGCCCTCAGACGCTGGGAGGAGGAGCAGCTGGCGCAGCAGGAAGCTCTGGACGAGATTTCCATGCAGGAATACGTCACGAGCAGCGAAGAGGACGACGATGATGACAACGACAGCAAGGACAGCGTTAAAGCTCGAGAGGGCGCCGTGAACCGTATGAAATTCAAGCCCGTTAAGGACGAGGTGGAAGAGGACTCCGACAGCAGCGAGGATGAGCTGGTCAAGGCTATCAGAGCGTGGCAGGAGGAGCAAGAGAAATTCGCTCGACTTCAGCAGCTGCAGCAACAGCGGCGTTCTTCGCTAGTCCATCAACCTCCGCCACTAACACCCGTCTTGGAAGAAGAGAAGGAGGCGGCGACTTCCGCTTCGAATTCTCCATCTTGGGAGCCATTCGGGTACTTCTACAGAGAGCGGAACCTTCTGGTCTACCAAGTAAACAGCTCTACAGGGGGCAGGAACGTCCCTGCCCATCTGCTGCATCAGCCTTACTGGTGGGAGGAGATTAGCAGCGTTAGGGAGGGGCCCTCATCGCCCCCAGTGATCGCTAAACACAGAAAGAACCCTTTCAACACAGATTCTAAAAGTGATGGGAATGGATCAGGGATATCCACGGACGCCAATGTGCCACCACCAGCCAGCCCGGCGGCTTGTAAATCAAAGCCGAGTCCACTAAGTTCGCTTTTACGGCCTCAAAAGTCTTCGTTGTCATCTCTTACATCGCCGTCATCGTCCACTTCCCCGTCAAAGTTGTCGTTGCTACCTGCACCAGCCAATGCCCAGCCATCCTTAACACCTTCACCAACATCTTCACTTAAGTGGACACCTCCATTTCTGAATCTTTCCTCCACATCCCTACACGCGCCTCCCAACTCACCCAACCCAGTTGCCTCCCCGCTGTTACACTCGCCAATGTGTACACTATCGTCACCAAAACTCGCCGCACCAAACCGTGTAAATAAAATATCTCCATTAAGTTTACATCAAGATTTTTCTTCAGGCCTTGAAACTGACGGTAACGAGTCAGGAATCTCGCAGTCCAAGTTGAATGTTGGAAGCTCTAGCATTATGGCACCTCGCAGTCCCCTCCTCCCATCTCGCCCTGGATTCGGTGGTAAACAAGGCCTGACAGCACCACAGCTATGCGCGTCACTGTCATCAGATCCATCAGCCACAAAACCTACGTCATCCGGCCAGACACATTTGAATTTCCACCACACTCCCCCTGCTCCAGCGTCTTCTCCGCTCATTAGTAGGAGCCCTGGGGCGAGTGGGTTTAACGCGTTTTCGACCAAGCTGGAGCTGGACGCTCCGGGCGATCATACTGGTTCGATCTTTAGCGCCAGCGCCGACAGCTCAACAGACAAAGTCGCTGTCAGCACGACAGCAGCAGCTGCCGCCACTCACGGAGGGGTAGGGAGGGACGGTGGTGATGGCAACATGAGTCTTCTTGACGCCGGGAATGCTGGTGGAGCTGGTTGCAGGCGCCTGTTCAGAGAAAAACGGGAAAACCAGTTCTCATCTACATGGAAATCGTCTCACACTTCCTTTGACTCTGGATTGGACAGAAGCCCGTCACATTTCGCTTCGACCGGAGGCAAGTCCTCATCCGGTAGTAGCGGATCAGGAATAGATAAAATTGGTCAATTCTTCAGGAAATTCGGGAATAAATTATCTGGTTCAGGACATGACTCCCACCATCACCATTCTAAATACCAGCAACAACAACAACAACAACAACAACAACAACAACAACAACAACAGCTACAACTACAACAAGAAACCCAGCACCAGAAGCTGACTTCAATAGCGTCCTCACCACAGGTGAAACAACGTCACCACAGCGCTGATAACGGAAGTAAAGGAAATCCCCAGTTTGTTGGGTCTTGGAAACTTTCCATATCATCTCCGTCCATATCACCAACGACAGAACTTTCAACTCCCCCTCCGCCTTCCTTTCTGAAGCCGCCTTCTTCCCCATCGTTTCCGAAGCAGAAAAAAGATGGATTAAGTCCCTTGCACTCTCCATGCGCTGCCACAAGATCCGACCCGATGGCTGGTAGCGCCTACGTGTCGCGCTGGCAAGCCGGCGCCTCTTGGGCTGCGGGTTCAAATCTACACGATAAGCAGAAACAAAAACAATCGAGAAGCGATACGCATGTGTCACGTGAGGAGAAAGATACCCTCGAACTGCCGACAACCAGCTCTATATTCAGGAATCTAAGCGCTGATAACATCAACAGTTCTAAAGACGAAAATCGCGAAAACGCGGAAAGATGGAGAAGAAAAACCGATGCTGGGTTAGGGGGCAATTTGTTTTTAAAGACTAGCCCTAGCTATAGTGCTGGTAGCAGCTTCCCTAAAACTATCGCCAGCTCGACCCAGGGTTCGCCTAATCTCTCTCCTTTCCCCTCCTCCCCTCAGACTCAACACGGTGGACAGAAGTCCGGGATCATTAAAGAATTGAGAGGGGGAAGCAGTGGTGGAGCAGGGGATGAGAGGGGGGTGGGAGGGAGGGAGACAGGGGCGAGCGAGAGAGGCGCAGATTCAATTGTCAGCCCGGGTACTCACGCGGCTCTGGGCCTCTCGCGCGCGGAAAGGCGAGCTGCGGGCTGGAGTGAGGGGAGCAAGAGTGACGCGGGCTCTAGTGGACCCGGCGGTTCCGCCGAATCCAACTCTGGCGCAGAGACGAGCGCGGCCAACGCGAGAAAAGGAAAAACCAATAGCCGGGCTACCACGTCTACCTCTGTGACGGGTAATTATCAACAACAGTCCTATCACTTTCAGAGTAAACAACAGCAGCAGCAGCAGCAGTCATCACAACAGCAGCAACATTCGGCCAGTAATCAGCCCGCCAAAGTTTTCCTGGCTTGTGGAGAGGCGCAACCTTTTATCGTGCCGCAGTCTTACCACCACAGCCAACATTTCCAACAGCAGAAACAAATACTGCGACAGTGCCACAGCATAGGAGAGCAGCAACAGCATCATCAACAACAACAACAACAACACCAACAGCAACAGCAACAATCTCAGGGAAACTCTCCAGGACCCAGTAGACTTTTCCCCAGAAGCAACTTGAGTCTCAGCAGCAAAACTTCTGATCTTCTGGTCGCGACTCCTAAAGATCCGGAACCGGTATCCCCGAAACCGACTTCAGATGACGGGAATCGAACCTTCAGCGGTTCGAATTCCGCGGGGCCTCCTGTGACAAGCGAATCGGCCAAATCTAAAAAGGGCTTCGTGAGAAGATACTTCACCTTCGATACCGAAAGTAAAAGTATAGAACGGGAACCCCCGATACCAAAGAGCAACAAAGGCGTGTTTAATATCGGATTCTCCTGCGATGGAGAAAGCGCTGCGTCCAACTACACCTCAAGTGGGATTGGCGTCACGGCCCGCTACACGCGACACGAGGACGATACTTCCACTGGAGACAACAGAGCAAAGCTGAGGGCGGGAAAGAGCATAGCAACAACGGCGTCTTCTGCGGCAGCGAGCGCTTACAGGGAGGCTTTGCTGTCCTCCAGATCGGCGACATCCGAGAGGTCTTCCTCCACCAGCAGTGACGAGAGGAGTCCCAGGCCTGTGGTGGGCGTGGTCGGAGACGGCAACACCCTGGCTATACCCGGCACAGGGGCTGGCAGGGGAGACAAGGAGAATGGGGCTGGCGCCAGGAGAAGCTCTCACGGGACATGCAACCATCTGTTCCTGCAGCAGCCGTCTGGAAGGAAGTCTCCTCTACCTCAGCAACAGCAACAGGAACCGCACCAGCATCAACTCGCGAAGGTGAAGAAGTCGCCGTCTCCAGTGAGGAGTCAGCTTTTGAGAGCTTTCCAGAACAACTCGTCGTCTCTCTCCTCAAACTCGTCCTGCGGGTACGGCGGAGGTGGAGGCGGGGCTGGGACCATCACGACTCCGCCCATCTCCCCGCCCCCACACCACGAGAGCGACAGGCACCACTCCTCCTCCTCTAGCCTGGAGACAAGTCCCAGGCGCCATCTCCCTGACATACCGCCAGCGAGCTACAGAGGGCGAAGGAAGTTCTCGGACACCGGACTTACCCCGATTCCGCGCCGTTTACTGACGGACGGGAGACGTGGGTCTTTGACGGACGAAAGAACGCTCGTGTCCGCGAAATCAAAACTCGGAAAGCTCAGACACCAGGGAAGAAAGTCTTCTGTCGCTGCTCTTGTCAAGCAAATCCATAATCTGTGGGACGACGACGATAACGAGGAGGATAACGACGATGAGGATTGTTATAACGACGATGATAGTGATGCCGAAAGAGGTGGAGGAGGAGGAGGAAAAAGTAATAAAAGCAAGAAAAAATCCAGCTCGAGGCGGCCCTCTGGGAGCTTGCTGTGTAGTTTTGACGACCAGATTCTATTCGACAGGAGAAAGAAAAAATTCCCGTTATCACTCACGGGGAACAAGGATAAAAATAGCGCAAGCATCCCGCCCTCGACAAGCCTCGGAAATAATGGCGCCATCGGCAGAGAAGACGGGGCTCACAAGATGACGAAAAAAAGTGACCACCACGGCGGAGCTCAGGGGGAGGGGGCAGGTGGGGGTGAAGGGAGAGAGGCGAAGAGAGGATCAGGTGGGGGAAGCGGCGCCGCTGAGATTGGCGGAGGAGCAGGCACGGGCCAGCTAAGTGCCAAAATCAGGGGAGGCAACTTGACTTCCGATACTGGTTTCGGCCCTTCATCGTTAGCCACTTCATCGCTCTCTGGCCTGTCAGCCTGCACCGGAACTCTCGCGTCCTTATCTGCTTCGGCGAGCTCCCGTGAGGACCCTGACAGATTTCATTACCAGGACGGAAGCGCTTCCGGCGGAAACAGAATTAACCTTAATGAGGTGGCTTCATCTTCCTCTTGCGCTGTCGCCAGTGGCGTGAGCAGCGCTGCTGTTTCTTCCTCTTCTGGTGCCTTGTGTGGCGGTAGCTCTAGCGGTGGTGGTGGCGGTGGCGTCGCTGGCCTAATCTCTAGTGAGTTAGTCGGGCCTGTCGCCCAGGTGGCGGGCAGACAACTCGTGGCTACAGCGGTAGGGGGCGCGGCGGCCTGCCTCGAGGGATCAGACAGTTTGTTAACCCGTGTCGGGCCGGGAGGTGACGGAGCTGGCTTGCTTCACTCGGGAAACCTTGCGTCAGGTCGGGACACATCGCCGCAACTCCCGGGTCAAGGGGCTGTGTCTGGCCTGAATGGAGCAGCGAAAGGCAAGCAGCAGCAAGGATCGAGCTCGAAAAAAAACGCCACTGTCCAATTCCAGCCTATTGTTAGCTGGGACGACAACACTATCTCAGCCAAAACTCCAGTTTTCCCCGCTCTTCGATCTGTTTTAAAGCAAGGCGCGAGGCGGCACTCCTCTTTCGCCGGCTTCACTGATTCAGAGGAAAATATTTTCCGCACTCCGACCCCGTCTCCGCCAAACCCGGAGCACAACAAGCCGTTACCATGTTCCTCGCCTAGCAAGAGGACGGTACTGAGCCACCAAGACAGCCTAGGCTCAGCTCTGAGCAGACAGGCGAAAAGCGCCGGCCTGCCGAAATCGAAAACCTCCGACGTGTTTCGGAGCATTTTGAAACCCGCGGAGCGGCCAGTGGTGGCCCACGTTATCGATTCTGTCGGAGGGACAGCGGGAGCCGTAGCCGCTTGCTCTTCGTCGGTCACAACGACACTTGCGTCGATAAATCCATCATCAGCTGCCGGCGCGGAGAAGAAACGCTCTAAATCCGTCTCGCCGAAAGCTAAGAAGACGGAGAAAACATCGGAGGCAGACGGTAGTAGCGCAGATGTGAACTCTAGAGGGACGGACGCGTCCAACAAAGCAGCTCTATCGCTGTGTTTGAAAGCGAGCAGGAGTCTTTCGCCTAAACACAAGAAATCCAGAGCGTTAGAGTCTGGCAACAGGGACAGCGTTGATTCCACGGACCAGTCGTGTCAGGCGCCACCGCTCTCACCATACGATAAAGATCACGTGACCGACTCGGGTCACTGCTCCCTGGACCTGTCCTCTACCAAGACTGTCGGTGTTCAAGTCACGCCCAGGACTATCGGCAAAACCTCCAACACAGGGACTCAAACCTCCGAGGCTCTCAGCAGCGGCGGCGGCGGCGGCGGTGGTGGCGGAGGAGGTAGCGACTCCGGCGCCGAACACTCTAGCAGCCCGACCACAGGTGGCGGATCGTCGTCTGCTTCCTCAGCGGGTTTCCCCGGTGTCGGGGAAGGGACGGGGTGGTTACAGCGCCTGGCCTCCAAGTGCATGGCTAGCGTCGGCGGCGCATCCAGGTCGAGTAGCGGGCGGGGAGGGGGAGGGATGAGTGTCCGTGTTAGCGGCGCAGGTGGTGGAGCAGGGAGCGCCTCAACTGGTGCTGCCAGTGGGGGCCAGGTCGGCTCCAGTGGTGGCCATCACCCCAGGACCGCTAGCGTGCGTGCCGAGTGGCTTCTCGGCAGTAAAAGGATGGGTTCGAGTCCCAGCTCCCCTGTGGCCTCAGCCAACGACGCCAGCGAGCGGTTCTGGGTACCCCAGGGAGTGCTCGCCCGCAAGAGGGCTCAGAGTCTGGTACCCACTCTGTCCAAACAAGAAAGTGAAGAGGGTGAGTTCAAATCCTTACTTTCCTTTTTTTTTAATTGTTTATCTTTATGCATCTATTAAAAAACCTCAGCTCTCACCTTATCTTTCAGATTTGTTTTCGGTTTTTTAGTTTTTTGTTCATAATTGCATTTATCGGAATTGTTCATCCCGTTATTTTTTTATTTACTAGAAAATATCAAAACCTCTGTACTAACTATTCTGCAGGCATGTGTTCCAAATTGCCGGAAAGTCACCCAACAATATATCTCAACCCCTCTCAACTATCACTTAATATTTTTCGTTCATGAGAATTTTTTTCGATATTTTTTTTTAACAAATCAAGCCCGCTTTTAGTTGAGAATAAAATATAATTCGTAAGTTTCTCTAAAAGCTCGCTGAACCAAAAATATTTCTCACTAGACCTCCGTCTTTATCCCTTTGTTTAATCTAGACTAAAAAAAAAAGAAAAAGAAAAAAAATCATCCTTTTCATGAAGCTTCTTTAACTCTTAAGACTTTATAAGTCAATAAACCACTCTTCAATTTGCTCCTCTTCGAACTTTCACTTTGTAGCGTAGTCTTTCTGTTGTGGGTTGAATAAATTCTATGTATGGATTTATCCATGAATCTATCTATCTATTCCCTCTTTATATCCATCCATCTATGTATTTGAATACGTAATTAAGTATCCATCTATTTATCTAAT
Organism: Elysia crispata; assembly: GCA_033675545.1. Classification (NCBI taxonomy): domain Eukaryota; kingdom Metazoa; phylum Mollusca; class Gastropoda; family Plakobranchidae; genus Elysia; species Elysia crispata. The sequence continues at coordinate 407,729 of JAWDGP010006827.1, read as the reverse complement.
AGTAGTATCTATCCATAATCTTTTTTTCTATATTTCTAACTTTCTATATATCTATCTATCTCTCTACCTACCTACCTACCAATCTATCTATCTATCTATCTATCTACAATAATCAACTTTTTTTCATTTAAGGATGTTCAAAATATTGATGAAAAAAAGCTTCTGAAACCAACTTATTAGTTTTAAAAAAAGAAAAGAATAAAAAAAAAGTTATATACTAGCTCATCCCATCATCCTAGTTTTTCTGTCTATTATCTCTGCCAACCAAATCACCCCAATGTCATTCTCAAACCTTCTAAAAAATACCATCATATTATGTGAAATGCATTTTAAAACTCTCAGTCTAATAATTAACTTATATCGCTTCTTTCCCATGTCATGATATATTTCATAACTTTCCAAAATAATCTCATGTTCAACGAAATTGTCAGTTTGAGCTTAATGGCAAAACAGATATCTTTCGAAAAGAGTGAAGAGAAAATACAAAACTTGAAAAAAAAAAGTTGCGCAGGTTCTGTCTCAACCACTGAAAAACTCATCAGTAGTAGAAAGTTTAACAACCTTAAACTTCGGCTAATATTTTTATTTGCTTTTAATTTAATGAAAGTCCTCTCCTCTTCACTATACTCTTAACTGTTCCTTTTCATCCGCCTCACACTTTCATAATTCTACAATACCGCGACACGAAGAAGAGCAGAAAAACCCCAAACAACAACAACAACAAAAAAAACATACTAACTACTAGTACTCCAACTACTACTATTACTACTACTACTACTACTACTACTACTACTACTACTACTACTACTACTACTACTACTACTACTACTACTACTACTACTACTACTACTACTACTACTACTACTACTACTACTACTACTACTACTACTACTACTACTACTACTACTACTACTACTACTACTACTACTACTACTACTACTACTACTACTACTACTACTACTACTACTACTACTACTACTACTACTGCTACTACTACTACTGCTGCTGCTGCTGCTACTACTACTACTACTGCTGCTGCTGCTGTTATTAATACTTTTACTACCACTACTACTACTAATACCACTACTAGCGCTGAAGATGCTGCAACTGTTGCTACTACTACTACTACTACTACTACTACTACTACTACTACTACTACTACTACTACTACTACTACTACTACTACTACTACTACTACTACTACTACTACTACTACTACTACTACTACTACTACTACTACTAATGCTACCACCACCACCACCACCACCACTACCACTACTACTAATTCTACTACTACTACTACTACTACTACTACTACTACTACTACTACTACTACTATTAATGCTACTACTACTACTACTGCTGCTGCTGCTGCTGCTGCTACTACTACGTTTACTAAAACTACCAATATCAAAAATACAACTACTAATACCACTACTGGTGCTGACGATGCTGCAACTGTTGCTACTACTACTACTACTACTACTACTACTACTACTACTACTACTACTACTACTACTACTACTACTACTACTACTACTACTACTACTACTACTACTACTACTACTTCTAGTACTACTACTACTACTACTACTACTACTACTACTACTACTACTACTACTACTACTACTACTACTACTACTACTACTACCACTACCACCATTGCTACCACAACTATTACTACTAAATGCACAGGGATATTATTACTCTACGCTTAGAACGGCTTCAACATCGTTAAACTAAAGCAAGATTTATTCTGACATTTCTAACTTGTTCCAAATAATTTTTAGAAGTCATTCCTTCTATTTTATAACGCTGGATATTTATTTGACACTAGACCAGCTTCGTTATCGAGACAGCAGAGTATTTTATCACCCTAGCCAGATTTTTACCCAATTTAGACATGTGTGCAGCTAAGCTCTTCTCAGCAAATTACTAGGCTCACATAAATTCTACTTAGCTTGGGCAATAATTCGATAAGCTAGATTCGATTGGAGCAAGAGAGGGAGAGAGAGAGTGAGAGAGAAAAAGAAAGAGAGAGACAGAGAGAGAATGAGAGAGAGAGAGGGATTAAGAGAAAGAAAGAGAGAAAGAGAGAGATACAGAGAGATAGAGAAACAGACAGACAGGCAGAGAAACAGGGAGACAGAGAGAGAATGGAAGAGAACAGGAGGGAGAGAAAGAGAGAGAGAGAGAGAGAGAGAGAGAGGGGGAGAGAAAGAGAAAGAGAGAGAGAGAGAAAGAGAGAGAGAGAGAGAGAGAGAGAGAGAGAGAGAGAGAGAGAGAGGCAGAGAGAAACGACAGCTTGAATAGCCCCATAGGATTTCACCAAGTTCTCTTTCTATCGGACAAATTAAACAACCAAAGGGAGTTCCATTTATAGCTCCCCACAGACAGAAATTGAAATAAAAAGTAAATCTGGAAATGAAAAATAAAAATCAGCATTAAATCTTGGTTTGTTTGTTCAAATGTGTCATTCCCACCTGCTGAGCACTGTCATCCACTGAAATATATTAACAGACTTGACTTGTCTAGCTTTATAACGTTGATGAAATTTCTAAATTTTGAGACGTTGACTACGAAAATTATATATTTTACGTCAATTTAAAAAGCAGCATGTGGCTTGATGAAGTAATATAACAATACTGTTTCTACGTTTTCAAAAGATGATTAATATTTTTTGAGCACCCTAAAATGTTGACACTATAAGATAAAAGAAAATAAGTTAGATCTTCACAAAGTTCATAAGATTTTCTTATCAAATTGCCATTAGGTTTGACTTTTATTAGGTTTTATTTCCCGGTATTAACGTGATATAATTTCATTCATGTTTTGTCCAGCACTCATTCTGGGTTGAACAGTGTTTAAAAAAATCTTCACGGAAAAATCAAAGTAGATTTTGCGGCTTATCATACATTGGTGTAGAAACGGAGGCATTTTCTTGCTTTAGAAATGGTTTTACAAAGAAATAAACTAAAGTGAGTCACGAGTATCTTTAATAAAACTGCTCAAATTTAACGAAAATCAGTTTAAGTAGAAGTCAATAAACAAAAGAAAAAATGATTTTTAAAAACATTTCTATCTTAAATCTATTCAAATCGAGTCAAAACTATTATTATCTGAAACAGCAGTTTAAAACTGTGTACGTGATCTATTCATTCAAAACAAAACACAAAAAAAAAAGCAGTTTAAAACTGTGTACGTGATCTATTCATTCAAAACAAAACACAAAAAAAATTAATTATTCAGGGAAGGCCTTAATCAATTTAAAAGCGGCGATCTACAGAATATGGGTATTATTAAAAAAAAATTATGCACCATAAAAAAAAAATCAATTAATTTTCTTTTTTTCTGCGCGATTTAAAAAAAATAACGACGAAAAATAAAAATGGGATCAGTCATTGTTTTGAAATGTTTCACATATTGAAGAAGATAATTGAATTGTATTGCAAATCAATGGTTTTGTAGGGAAATCTTTCTCAAATCTAACACGTCTTGTTGACGAAGTTCAAACACTTTAAGACACCAGCTGTTATAAAGATCTACCAGGCAATGCGGTTAGGATTTATGGGTATCGAAGTACTGGTCGAGGGAGGTGAAAACATAGGCAGATTAAGATAGATAGAAAGATGGGTGGAAAGATATTAAGGAGAAATGTGGATAGAGGTAGTTAGACTAAGAGAGAGAGAGAAAGAGAGAGAGAAACACAGAGAGAGAGAAAGAGGGGGAGAGAAAGAGAGAGAGAGAAAGACAGAGAGAGAGAGAGAAAGACACAGAGAAAGATAGAGAGAGAGAAAGAGAGAGAGAGAGAAAGAGAGAGAGAGAGAGAGAGAGAGAGAAAGAGAGAAAAACTGAAAGATACAAGAAAAATGTCAGAGATATACTAAGACAGATAGATTGATACTTAAAGGGTGTGTAGATAGATATATAGATAGATAAATGAAAAGATAGATAGGTATATAGATAGAGAGATATGTAGATGGATAGATAAATCGACAGATGCAACGATAGATAGATCGATAAATAGATCGATAGATTAAAATATGTGACATATAGAAAGAGATGTGGACACTAACAGTAAAAGACAAAACAACGGATTTACGTAATTTCATGCACGGAGCTCTATTTGCTTGTTCCCTTGTTTATTTTATCGTGAGTTGAAAAGCCCAACTAGAGCACGATGTTAGACTCGAACACGCAAAGAAATTTCCCATGGATATCTGGGCATACGCTGCAACCTAAAAGCCACTGGCGTTTCTTTATCAAAAGTTTGCCTAGATAGAAATAGACAGACAAATAGAGGAATTAAAAAAAATAAAGTACAACCAAGCTATTTTAGTTATTGATCGAAGGTTGGAAAACAGGGAAATTGATGGATAAATATTTGCCAAGATTAGAAATCGATTACCATTAACAGACCTCCACGACGTGTCAGTACTGTGAGTAAATTTCACATTTGAATATTCATAATCGATATAGCCCACTCAACAGATCCCTCTCCTATGTACTGAGTTTTGCAGTCTAAAATAATCGAATCCGGCAACCGAAATTGAAAATTTCGGTCACTAATTATTGAGGTGACTGTCTAAGAACCTGGTAGGGGAGGATCTTCTCTGAGTTGCAGTGTCTCTCCTCAATTATCGAGGTATTAAGTATTAAAGCAGAAAGCTGCAGGCTTTGTGTCCCGGCCCGGGGCTAGACCGGAAGCCGTTCTTGTGGCCCGCTTGACCTTGGGTACCAGCAGAACCGCAGAGAAGAGAGAAGAGAATTTAGGAAGTTTAGGGATGACTTGTTGCATAGTGGTCTTCAGAACTAATGGCTAAGATGGACTCTGTGTTTATAGGAAGGGGAACCGGAAATAGGAAGAAACGGAAAATTTGGGGATGAAAGGGGTGTAGATAGACAGAATCACAAAGACAAAGAGAGACAGAAACATACACAGAAATAACGGGATGGTGGAGAGCAAAAGAGAGAAACAGAGAAATGTCGATAGAGGGAAAAGGAGAGAGAGAGAGAGAGAGAGAGAGAGAGAGAGAGAGAGAGAGAGAGAGAGAGAGAGAGAGAGAAATATAAATAGATACCATAGCAATAGGCAGACAGGTAGAGATAGAAAGATTGAAAGAGAAAGAGAAAGAGAGAGAGAGAGAGAGAGAGAGAGAGAGAGAGAGAGACAGACAGACAGACAGACAGACAGACAGACAGAGACAGAGACAGACACACACACACACACACAGACAGAGAGAGAGAGAGAACAAGTTACTAACTGGCTCTCTTTCATGTTAAAATACTGAATTAGCGAATTTGGAATCTGAAAGAAGAAGCAGTTTATAAGTCTTGTGAGTCTCAACTCCTTAATCGAGTTTAGTTTCCTAAAATTAACAAGCTTCACACAAATTGTCTTTTTTTTTTTATAACCACAAGGCTGAGCCACTGACCGAGTGAAATGTCACCAACATAATTTGTTTTAGTTCCTAAGAATTTTAATTTCATAATTTTGAATGATTTTTTCACATTTCAAATCTGAAGTACATGACGAGAAAAAAAAAAAACTCTTATAATAATACATTGATACGGATACATCAATAATGCGTAAAATGGTGATGATCATTATTGGCGATGATGGGGGATATATTCATCAACGAGATAATGATGATGACGTTTTTGGATATAGCGAGGAGAGAAAGTCTTATGCGGACGATGATAATAATATAGATAAAACAAATAGAAGTACAATGTTTATCTCTCTGAACATATTAATAATTTTGCTCAAAACATAATTTTCCTTATCAATTCGAATATGCTTGGATAACAACTTTAAAGACTCCTTTTAGAAGTCGGCGCATCATAATATTATTGTCAACGTGACATTATATTAGTTCAACCATGACACATAAATCACGCACATGCAATTAGATTTTTAACCATTCGTCTTTGATGTGAAAGCTAAAGTAGCGTAATGATTTTACTCTGTTCTGTTTGGATGCGCTTTGCTACATCCAAGGAATGTCAAGACGAAGATAAAAGAGATTGGAAAGTTGTAATAATTCCGTTCCTGCGGGTAGAGAGACACATTTTCTATCAAGTATTATCGATTTGTTTTTACAAGCCTTTTACGTCGCGCAAATTGTATTACTCATAACTACAGAACGTACGTTACGATCATAAGTACTTAAAAGGCTATTTTAAGTAATACGACCTTAACCTCCGGCAAAAGTTAGCGGCACAGTTTCGTTTGGCCTTTGAAAAGTAAACACTTTTCGCAGACCAGTTCAATTGGAAGGAAAATTTGTCGATACTTCTGGTTCTAAACAAGTCGAGAAGATCTGAGTCAGGTTGCAGTGTTAGAGACACTAGACTTAGACGTTTCAAGAGCCCAGACCACAGTGTTGTTGCTATAGAGAGTTTGCGCGACGGGTGCTCAGGTTGTTTGATTTGAAATAAGGGCGGTAGATGAATCAACAGACCGCGTTTTTACTAAGCAGTAAAGAAGAAAAGCTACCGACTCTATTGCTCTGAGAGAATTTTGACCTCTGCATAAATGAAACTTAACGTCATATTGATACTTTCTGGTTGTATCGCTGATCTAACATTTCTTTTTTTTTAATTAAGAAGTTAGTTTTATTCTCATCACAATGCATGATGCCCACTCAGATCAAAGTTGTCCTGAATCATTAATTAATTTTTTTCCACCCTTCACGAATGCTAAATTTATCCACTGAGCCGATGTGACGTAAGATGTCGTAAATAGCTATCAGCGATGAAAGTAATCTTGCAGTAGGGCTTAGCTCTTCCGCATTCGCATGTTATAATAAGTTTAAAAAAAAAAGTCCTCAAAACGTAATATTATGTTCAACGGAAAAACATTTTGCCAAAATTCTGGAAAAATTTTGAAAGGACCAACGTCGGCAAGTTCATCTTTTTTAGGGTTATTTCTATTTTGCGACAAGATCCAAAATCTAGATCTAGATCTAACTCTGAACACTAGGTCCGGCTCTTCACCGTCATCATGTCAGAGCGTTGCCGTCCAGTTATCGGCAGTTGAGCAGAGAATGAGACCCAAAAATATTATTGGATGAAAATGAGAGATGTGTTGGTCAACAGTTCGTTTAGAACCAGAAATCAAGCTTTGTCGGGGAGAAATGACGGCAGGAATTTTTATTCTTTTCCCTTCTTATATAAATATCTCCTTTCTTAAGAGAAGAAAAGTTTGTTGTGACGAGACGCCATTACTGCTTTCCGATGATATTTCGTGCAGGACATGGCGAGAAGTACATCTTGTGGCAGGAGTGATGGATATTGCAGTCTTTCACCTGTAACGGACACACTTCATTTCACAAGACGATGATCGCATGCCTCGGAAATTTTTGTTTAGGCTCTTTACTGCTGATCTCTTTCATCACCTAGGAAAGCGCGGATTTGATTAGCTAGAAAACTGATATATTACATCTGATTCATAAATTGATCACTTACAATGTCTTCCATTGTTCACTCTTTCTGCCTTCTTTTTCCATCTCTTTTTTATGCAGACTAACTTTTATCCTCTTTTCGTTGGATTTTGCATACCACATATACATCAAATATGGCCTTAATATCTTGTCATCTATTCTGTGTCTGTCTCTCTGTGTCTCTTTGTTTCTCCAACAATATATCTGTCTATGCGTACATGTCTGACTGTCTGTCTCTCATCTCGATCATTCCTAGCCTCAGTCTTATGATTCTTCATGTCTATGTCTCTGTCTTTGTCTGGGTGTCTCAACCTCTGTCTCTTTTTGTGGTTGTATGTCTCTCCGTGTCTCTGTCTTCTTCTTTGTCAGACTCTTTGTGTCTCTCTTTGTCAATCTTTTATATCTGTTCAACTATCTCTCTCTCTCTCTCTCTCTCTCTCTCTCTCTCACATTTTTTCTCTTCTATCTTCCTATCTATCAGTGCTTATCTATTTGCCTTGCATGAGTTGACAGGGAAATTTAAATTCATAATAATGAATTATTTATGGCCGTCCTTAATCGCGCTGCATACAACCTTGGACTAGTTTATTGGACATTTTTTATTACATGTTTTTATTTACACGCTTTTATTTGTATAAAGTTTGTATTTTTATTGCCAAAAACTGTAATAAAACCAAACACAATCATGAGTGTAAGTGCTGGCGAACTAGACAGGGAGAGAGATAGAGACAGAGAGAGATAAAAAGACAGAGATAGACAGACAGGTAAAAAGACAGGTAGACATAGAGACAGACAGAGAGGTAGACAGAAAGAGAGAGAATGAGATAGAGAGAGAAAGAGACAAATAGAGAGGGAGGGGAGGAGAGGAGAAAAAGCGATGATGAATAGAATCTGTGAAAAAGCATAAACCATGTCTAGTTACAAACAGACAGACTGACAGACATACAAGGGCAGATTAAGACAATAACAGTCCTATTGAGGGCGTGAAGGAGCAAACATAGGGAAGTTTGAAAAAAAAAAAAAACGGAGATAAATAAGGACCGTGAAAGCTTGTTCGGTACAAGCTACTTTATCCACAAAAACAATATTTTTAAAACGCATAATAGTTCTGCCAGCTGTCACAAAACCATTAATTCTCTGGTCTAAATTGAGAAACCCTTTACATTTTGAATGCCTTTGTAAATATACATCAACCAGAAAACTTACTATCTTCCTCTCCTCCCAACATGTATTTTCCAAACCTATACCTTCTTTTCTTCCTTCTGTCCTCGGTCGAAATTTCAAAGAGTATAATCATACCAGAGAGGGTAAAATAGAGAGAAGCTTCACGAAGATGATTTCCCGTATGCAGGTCACAGCACCAGAGGCGGTAGCTTTCCTTCTTTAACCTTATGACGAGCTATAGAAGCAGTAGCTTTCCTTCTTTAACCTTATGTCTAGAGCTATAGACATAGCTCTCCTTCTCTAACCTTATGTCTAGAGCAATAGAGGCGGTAGCTTTCCTTCTCTAACTTTATGTCTAGCGCAATAAAGGCGGTAGCTTTCCTTCTCTAACCTAATGTCTAGAGCAATAGAGGTGGTAGCTTTCCTTCTCTAACCTTATATTTACAGCAGTAGAGGCGGTAGCTTTCCTTCTTTAACCTTATGTTCAGAGCAATAGAGGCGGTGGCTCCCCTTCTTTAACCTTATGTCTAGAGCTATAGAAGCAGTAGCTTTCCTTCTTTAACCTTATGTCTAGAGCTATAGAGGCGGTGGCTCCCCTTCTTTAACCTTATGTCTAGAGCTATAGAGGCGGTGGCTCCCCTTCTTTAACCTTATGTCTAGAGCTATAGAAGCAGTAGCTTTCCTTCTTTAACCTTATGTCTAGAGCTATAGAGGCGGTGGCTCCCCTTCTTTAACCTTATGTCTAGAGCTATAGAAGCAGTAGCTTTCCTTCTTTAACCTTATGTCTAGAGCTATAGAGGCGGTGGCTCCCCTTCTTTAACCTTATGTCTAGAGCTATAGAGGCGGTGGCTCCCCTTCTTTAACCTTATGTCTAGAGCTATAGAGGCGGTGGCTCCCCTTCTTTAACCTTATGTCTAGAGCTATAGAGGCGGTGGCTCCCCTTCTTTAACCTTATGTCTAGAGCTATAGAGGCGGTGGCTCCCCTTCTTTAACCTTATGTCTAGAGCTATAGAGGCGGTGGCTCCCCTTCTTTAACCTTATGTCTAGAGCTATAGAGGCGGTGGCTCCCCTTCTTTAACCTTATGTTCAGAGCAATAGAGGCGGTGGCTCCCCTTCTTTAACCTTATGTCTAGAGCAATAGAGGCGGTGGCTCCCCTTCTTTAACCTTATGTCTAGAGCTATAGAGGCGGTGGCTCCCCTTCTTTAACCTTATGTCTAGAGCTATAGAGGCGGTGGCTCCCCTTCTTTAACCTTATGTTCAGAGCAATAGAGGCGGTGGCTCCCCTTCTTTAACCTTATGTCTAGAGCTATAGAGGCGGTGGCTCCCCTTCTTTAACCTTATGTCTAGAGCTATAGAGGCGGTGGCTCCCCTTCTTTAACCTTATGTCTAGAGCTATAGAGGCGGTGGCTCCCCTTCTTTAACCTTATGTCTAGAGCAATAGAGGCGGTGGCTCCCCTTCTTTAACCTTATGTCTAGAGCTATAGAAGCAGTAGCTTTCCTTCTTTAACCTTATGTCTAGAGCTATAGAGGCGGTGGCTCCCCTTCTTTAACCTTATGTCTAGAGCTATAGAGGCGGTGGCTCCCCTTCTTTAACCTTATGTTCAGAGCAATAGAGGCGGTGGCTCCCCTTCTTTAACCTTATGTCTAGAGCTATAGAAGCAGTAGCTTTCCTTCTTTAACCTTATGTCTAGAGCTATAGAAGCAGTAGCTTTCCTTCTTTAACCTTATGTCTAGAGCTATAGAAGCAGTAGCTTTCCTTCTTTAACCTTATGTCTAGAGCTATAGAGGCGGTGGCTCCCCTTCTTTAACCTTATGTCTAGAGCTATAGAGGCGGTGGCTCCCCTTCTTTAACCTTATGTTCAGAGCAATAGAGGCGGTGGCTCCCCTTCTTTAACCTTATGTCTAGAGCTATAGAAGCAGTAGCTTTCCTTCTTTAACCTTATGTCTAGAGCTATAGAAGCAGTAGCTTTCCTTCTTTAACCTTATGTCTAGAGCTATAGAGGCGGTGGCTCCCCTTCTTTAACCTTATGTTCAGAGCAATAGAGGCGGTGGCTCCCCTTCTTTAACCTTATGTCTAGAGCTATAGAAGCAGTAGCTTTCCTTCTTTAACCTTATGTCTAGAGCTATAGAGGCGGTGGCTCCCCTTCTTTAACCTTATGTCTAGAGCTATAGAGGCGGTGGCTCCCCTTCTTTAACCTTATGTTCAGAGCAATAGAGGCGGTGGCTCCCCTTCTTTAACCTTATGTCTAGAGCTATAGAAGCAGTAGCTTTCCTTCTCTAATCTTATGTTCAGAGCAATAGAGGCGGTGGCTCCCCTTCTTTAACCTTATGTTCAGAGCAATAGAGGCGGTGGCTCCCCTTCTTTAACCTTATGTTCAGAGCAATAGAGGCGGTGGCTCCCCTTCTTTAACCTTATGTTCAGAGCAATAGAGGCGGTGGCTCCCCTTCTTTAACCTTATGTTCAGAGCAATAGAGGCGGTGGCTCCCCTTCTTTAACCTTATGTCTAGAGCAATATAGGCAGTAGCTTTCCTTCTCTAACCTTATGTCTAGAGCAATAAAGGCGGTAGCTTTCCTTCTCTAACCTAATGTCTAGAGCAATAGAGGCGGTAACTTTCCTTCTCTAATCTTATGTTCACAGCAATAGAGGTGGTAGCTTTCCTTCTCTAATCTTATGTTCACAGCAATAGAGGCGGTAGCTTTCCTTCTCTAATCTTATGTTCAGAGCAATAGAGGCGGTGGCTCCCCTTCTTTAACCTTATGTCTAGAGAGTCACAGCAGTAGAGGCGGTAGCTTTCCTTCTTTCATGTTTTTTTCAAGGCAATAAAGGTGGTAGCTTTCCTTCTTTAACCTTATGCCTAGAGCAATAGAAGCGGTCGCTTTCCTTCTTTAACCTTATATTCACAGCAGTAGAGGCGGTAGCTTTCCTTCTTTAACTTTATGTTCACAGCAATAGAGGCGGTAGCTTTTTTTTTCTTTAAGCTTATATTCAAAGCAATAAAGGTGATAGCTCTCCCTCTTTAATCCTTAGCAAAACGCTGTCTGTTTATTCTTCTACCGCCTTTATCTCTTACAAACGCACTAAGCACGCGTCACGTAAGCTCGCCGTAGCAATAACACTCGGGACTCGGCCTCTTTAACATCTCATTAATAATAATGTTGTCTCTAATCATACTTCCTAGCTAGGTGTGAATCATGCTAGGTGTGAGAACATGTGTTCGCATGTGCACTGGTTGTGAGTGCGTTCGTACCGCAGAAGGTCAAAACATGCATGTGCTTGTCGTGTGTGCGGTTCATAGCAAAACAAGGTGTTTGTCTTTGGCATACTTCTACAATTTTTAAGATACACTTTTGAAGGATTATTTTGTCCGATATTTTTTTCTCAGACTTTACACAGAGCTGGTTCTTTTTTCTATCTTAGCCTCTCTAGTTGTTTCTTTTCTGCTATTTCTTTAACTTTGCTCTCTCTCTCTCTCTCTCTCTCTCTCTCTCTCTCTCTCTCTCTCTCTCTCTCTCTCTCTCTCTCTCTCTCTCTCTCTCTTTCTCTCTGTCTGTCTGTCTGTCTGTCTGTCTGTCTGTCTGTCTGTCTGTCTATCTCTCTCTTTCTCTCTGTCTGTCTGTCTATCGGTCGGTCTCTCTTTCTCTCTGTCTCTGTCTCTCTCTGTCTGTCTCTCTCTGTCTGTCTGTCTGTCTGTCTGTCTGTCTGTCTCTCTCTCTCTCTCTCTCTCTCTCTCTCTCTCTCTCTCTCTCTCTTTATTTCTTACCTCTCTGTTTGTATCTTTCCTTTGCATTCTCGTCATTGTCTATAACAAATGAGTATATGGCATCTGCCCGAAGGAAATTTGTAAATGTACAGTATTAAATATTCCCATTCCCCCCCTTTCAGTGGATGAATAATATCAAACAACTAGCTTATGTTTGAGTAAAAACATCATCTTCAAGTACAATCTTAATTTCATCAGCTTAATTTATTTTCGGTTTGACATAAAATTCGTTTTCGAAATATTCTTACTATAACCAGTTAATTGGATCAAAAAATGTACCTCTTATTTTTCACCAAATGAAAATTCGCGTTAAAAATAGATGTAGAAGACCCTTCCGGCGTTCCCGAGATCGAAGCT
>JAWDGP010006827.1:382500-390000 GCA_033675545.1 Elysia crispata | reverse complement strand
TTCACTTTCAATTCTATCGGTTTTTCTCGCATAAGTATTTGGTTATTCAGACACACATTATACAGTCACATCTATATTTACCTTAACTTTCATTATTATCATAGCACACTTTCTATATTATATTGACTTCCTTTTCGCTTTGTTTTATTATTATTATTAGAATGCGTCTATAATTTAACTAAACGATCTTAAAAATAGATTTTGAAAGTAAAGAATTACTCGATTTTCCCTATTCTTTTTTTAGAACCAGAAACTAAACGTTGCTAATGCGGAAATGACATCAAAACATTTTCTTTAATCTTCCTATTGTGAGTTAATTTGAATGGTTAGCAGCTGCTGCAGAAGATAGTGATAAAGTCATAGCCGGCCGTGTATCGAACTATGTTGACCCGCACTCAGTGACCTAGGGCATGAGCTCAACCGATAGATCAAGCCAGCCAGCTAGAGTCTAGTAGCCGGGATTCTTGGATTAGCTACCAGGTGACACCAGGGAGGGTTCAGACCGTGTTAAGATTATCGACAATCTGTCCGATAGATGACTCTCGTCGAAAATCTGGGCGGGGTTGGGCAAGGCTAGGCAAGGCTAGGCAAGGATACGCTAGGATAGGATGGGATAGGCTAAGATAGGTTAGCGTTGGATAGGATGGGATAAGCTAAGATAGGATAGGCCAGGCTAGGCTCTGATAAAATAGACTCAGATAGAATAGGATAGGCCCGGTTAGGCTAGGATTGGATAGGCTGAGATAGAATAGGAAAGGCGAGGCTAGGCTAGGATTGGAAAGGCCAGGCTGGGATAGGATGGGATAGGCTAAGATAGGATAGGCCAGGCTAGGATATGATCTGATAGGTTAAGATAGAATAGGATAGGCCAGGCTAGGATAGGATCGGATAGATTAAGATAGAATAGGATAGACCAGGATAGGCTAGGATTACATAGGCTAAGATAGGATAGGATAGTATAGAAAAAGCTAGTCAAAAAAGAAGTCAGTCCAGGATGAGTCTCGACTTGTTTTACGCCGGCTGACTCCCTGATGGGTAGGGTTTACATACGGTGTCATATAGCTCAGTCGGTAGTGTGCAGGAATCAGGAGCAAGAGGTTCGACCGCTATCTGAGACTTTCTTGTCTAATTTTTCCTATTTCCGGCACACAGTTAGATAGGGGATGTTTGACAAAGCTCAAGTCTTTCTCACATTCCGATGTAAAGATGGATAGAGAGGTTACAAAATAGTAACGTTACCTCTGAAGGAGCGTAGAAAGGAAGCTCTGATTCTATCTCGAGAACAAGTGTGTACAAAATTTACTATTATTTACATTCGGACTGATGATACCAGAGAGTAGAACAAATTGTTACACCCTCGGGGGTGCACATTTTCAGGGTAGATAGTGAGTTAATAGTGTGACACCAACTACTTCACTGAGCTCCTAGCTCTAAGCTCCAACTCTATCCGCCAAAGCAGTAGTGCAGTAAGATGATGTTCAACATAAATGATTTACCACTATCAGTTTATCTGGGTTTTTTTTTTTAATTAGTTATAATATAAAACGATTAAAATAGTGGAAAGTCGAAACTGGAAGAGTCTCCCCCTCCTCTCTTCCCCATACTTGCAACGTTCCTTATACAGTTGTCTATTCAATAACACCCCCCCCCCCCTCTCTCTCTCTCTCTCTCTCTCTCTCTCTCTCCCTCTCTCTGTCTCTCTATCTCTCTCTCTCTCTCTCCCACTCCCCTTATTTTTACTCACAACCTCACAATACACATGCACGCACCTCTTACCACCACCACATAAGAAAAAAATGAAAATTTCAAACTAAACGGTAATCTATAATAGCTTCAATCGTGCCTTTGGCGACACGATTTTCTCTTTATTTATTTTTTCTTTTTTCTTTTTTCTTTTTTTTTTTTTTTGACTTAACCCTAACATTTTGTCTGTTCAAGTAGTAGACAAAGACAATCATCTTCATATCGATAGTAAATATTTGGTCTCCCCACCACCCATGGCTTAAGGCGCGGGTCAGTTGGGTACAGCGTGTAGCAGTCTAGGTCGTGACAGAATGTTTGTACCATCGAGTCCGTGAGGATCCTGGCGATAAAAGGAGATAACAACATCGTGTTTACAAACCCCGGGCCAGATATTGGATGACGTATCCAGATGCTGGTATAGGAGGGCGGAGTGAAAGGTTCTGTATAGTTTAGCTACTGTCATTCCTAACATAAGGCGTGTTTTATGGGGAAGACCCCCATCCGTGGCTATTTAGTGGGTATCGCAATCTTGTTGATTGGCTTGACAAGGCGGTGGGAATAATAGGGTCTAGAAGTAGCTGGTTCGATTCCATAGCATAATTTCCCGTATATTTTTTTTATTTTTTGGTTGGGGGGGGCACCTGTTGATTTTTTATTTGTTTATTTATTTATTTCATTTATTTTTCTGCCTTTCGTTTATTTGCTTGTACTGTTAGGTCTATGTTAGTGATTGTTTGTTTTGTTGTCTCTATCGTGACTGCATGCTAAGTTTTTGCACAAGCTTTGGTTAGTGAAGGGCTGTACAGAGAAATTATTTACATTAGTTCTGCCAGGGATTTGCCGCCCAAAAGTCTTGTGGTAGTGCATATGCCCTTGGCTTTGCTAGAGAATGTCTTGTTCAAAGTGAAACTGTGTGTGGATCAGTATGGGACCCCACCTAGCAGCTCTGCTATGTCTAATGGGGGCTTTTATAACATTAGGTTTGTAACGAGGACGCTGTAATATTGATTGATCGGTTAGTCAATCAGCCAGATGGTCTGGCAGTCAATCAGGCAATTATTAAATATCCAACACATCAATCATTCCGCAAGCCGATATTGAGATCTGTTTGTCAATCTACCAATCAATCAATCTATTAAATATTCAATAATTAATGGAAAAAAAATAAATATATCAATCGGCCAGACGGCTTATGGGTCCTTTTGTGAATCAATCAATGAATCAATAACGTAAACATTTATTCAGTCAATCAAAATACCAATTAAAGAAAAAAATGTATTTGATATTGTTGCTTAAGCAAAACCGTTGATGAGGGTAAAATATCACTGAAAAACCATTTGAATGCTATGTCCGGCCGTCAATGTTAACTTAACCATGCTAAAAAGCTGCCAATACGTCATCAGCCTAAACCCTAAACAAAGCAAATAAACAATAAAAAGCAATGACCTTCCCAGAGATGTAAGAAAACTTACAGAGTTTCGAACTGGTTTCCAACATCTCTCGGATTCCTAATCGATCGTTCTATCTACCGAGCTCATTAGCTTACCCCCCCCCCCCCCCCCCCCCCTAACACACACACGCGCGGTGTAAAACCGGACAGTCCAGACACAATTAAGCTCGGACCCGCAGCAGCATCCCGGCAACAGTCGAGAATGACCGGTCCAGCCTCATGCATTGAGGAGCCCGAGTCCAGGTGGTCAGCAGAAGAGCACTAGGGGGCTGCTGTTGATGTTGTTAGCCAGCTTGACTGATTCTGTTACTGGTCAGGGATGAAGGGGGGAGGGGGGAGGGGGGGTGGTAACAGCAGCAGCAGTAACAGCCTGTTACTGCTGCTGCTGCTGTTGCTGCTTTCTAGCTGTCACTGAATCTGGCCCGGTCTCTGCTTACAGACAGTAAAATCAATATGAAAAGGATAAGACAGGACAGAGAAGGAAGAAGGGGGGAGGGTGGGGGAATCCCGCACTCATCTCGACACAAGCGCTTTATCATTTTGGGCCGTGGGAAGCCTGCCTGCACGGGTCCGAACAGTTGATAAATGATGTTTGATTTATTTCTGGGAACTGCTCAGCAGCAAGCAAGATTGAGGTTGGGACCTGCAATCTGTTTGTGAGTACCAACAAAAGATGGCGATGGGTGTGAGGGGAAGAGGAGGGGGGTGGGGGTGAGACGGATTAAAATATTTAAATTTTTTTGTAATGAGTGGCTTAATCTAAAGAAAAGCAGATAAAATGTGTGGGTGGTTTAAAAAAATTTAAAACAAAAGCAACACATAACCAGTTTTTATATTGCCCATATTTTGCAATAACTGGTTATGTGTTGCTTTTGTTTTAATTTTCTTAAACCACCCACATATTTTATCTGCTTTTCTTTACATTAAGGCACTCATTACAAACATATTTAAATATTTTAATCCCTCTATACACCCCCCCTCCCCTTTCCCCTCACGCCACTCATTACAAATTTTTGTCCAAAGTCACTGTTAGAGAGAGAGAGAGAGGCAAGATATAACGGGAGGCTAATATGTTTGTATGTATATGTGTACATGCGTGTATGCGGGTGATCGGCATAATGGTGTGAAACATTCATCAGACATTTCGAAACGATGTTCAATTAATATTGTGAAGGGAAAAAAATATCGTGTATTAAATAAGCTTTTTGCGATTGAAGGTAAAAAAAAAAGCAAGAAAATTATACAACAAATGTAGGTTCAATGTTAGCAGCTGCTGAGGAATCTTGTAGGGGTGGGAGGGGGAGGGGGAGGGGAAGAAAGATTGGGGGCGTATCTTCGATCACGGCGGAATGTTTTCAAGTAGTTATCTTCGATTTATTTCTCTTCAATATGAACCCTGTAAGCAAAGGACGTAGAGTTTCATTCACGAAGGGACACCACTCTATCAAGAGAACGATATATTATGTTGTTCTTTTCTTTTGGTTTGGTTTGATTTTTATTTTATTCTTAACAATTTTCATGAATAGGATTACTGCGACCTGGTCAAAAACTTGTGACATCCATCTCTCTTTTCTTTTTTTTTTATTTCTATTCTCCTCGATTTTTTTTTTTTTTTAATTTTTCCCCTTATGTTATATCCGTCTATGATGGCGAAGAAGCTATTCATTGCTTCATAATTGTATTTTTTTTACTGGATTCTCTAGATTTCTGTTATTTTGCTCTGAAACAGGTCTTGTTTGTTTGTCTGGCTGGCTGCCTATTTGTTTTTTCTGTATTTCTCCACATAACTACGTCTGTTTCTTCCCATTTCCTTTAAGCAGTGCTTTTATTCTTTCCTCAATTTTTTTTTTTTTGTAATTAACACGATAGTTTGTTTATTTTCCAATATTTCTTTTGCGCCGCTGCGTCTTTGTATATCTGCTTGACAGAGTTTCTCAAAGTCAGTTTATGAAACTCTCTTCAAAGTCCCTCTCCTCCACCCTATCTCTATGTTTATCTATCCTTCTAACAGAACACTGACTCCCTTCACCCACCCACTTTTTCCGCCCCCCCCCCCCCCCCATACCACCACCTGCTTTTCTCTTATTAATTATCCTCTCATAAAATGCGGAATCAACAGCTAGTGTAGTCTCTAAGTTTAAACAATCAGCGAAAGAATTTACTTCGAGAATTGTATTGGAACTAAAAAGATGCTAT
The DNA here is from genome assembly GCA_033675545.1 of Elysia crispata. NCBI lineage: Eukaryota > Metazoa > Mollusca > Gastropoda > Plakobranchidae > Elysia > Elysia crispata. The sequence goes on along the minus strand of JAWDGP010006827.1, from coordinate 384,611 downwards.
CGTGTCACATTCATAACAAGCAATAACAACGTTACTAATCTACACAATTTTTGTGACCAGCAAGAACATTCCATACATGTAATGCATTATAATTATTCAACAACTGAAAAAAAGATGTTCTGAATTCTCGCGAATTCCGCATCACTGTCGGCCAATAGGAAACGATGAAGCTTTGTCTCTATTGTTCTCAGCTTGTTTAGAACCGACACTGACGTCACAGTTTTTCTCTCCTATAATAGAGCTGCAGTCTTCCCAGCCACAGATTCACCCTACCTTCGGGCGAGGATTTCTTAGAATCTTCTTAGTGGGTCTGCGCCACGCCTTGGCCTATGGGTGAGATTAAAGTCTCGCCTAGTAGGCCTCACCATGCCCGAGGGCAACTAACACTAGTAAGGCGTTGTATCAGGCGAGGTTTTTAGGCGTCACAAGTCATGCTTTTTCACAGTCAGGATAGATTTTTTTTGGGTGTCCCGGTTTATGTAGAATACAGAGGTTTGGTACAATCAATTAAATATTTTTTTTTTAATTTTTTATAATCATGATCTTGCAACATTTGTTTTTATATCTGGCTGAGATTATTTAAAAAATGGTGCAGATGGCAAGGTCATTAAAAAAACAGTAATCATGATCGTGTAATTTTCACTCATCTTTAATGCAGGAGATGAAGATTGCCTTGTAAACTGCAGATGTCGCAATGTGTAACAAGAGCTGTCCCTTCCTTTAAATCGCTCTTCATTCGGATTATGCAGAGCTTAGACCGTTTTAAGAAGTTGGCTTCAAAAATTTATGATCTTACTTGAGAGCAAAATTTAGGCTTTGACTGATGGTAAAGCTTGTTATGGTATTTTTTTTATTATTTTTATTTTAAACTAGCAAATGGTCCCTAGAATAAGTTAATGAGATATTTGGCTAGCCTGGATTCGGGAATTCAAATAACAGATTGCAGTTAATAATCTCAAAATTGTAAGCCTATCATAAGCGACTTTGTAGATCTTAAATTATAAACATCTATATCATCGAACAAGCCTTACTGGAGCACGGTAGGGCTGAGACATGGAGAGGATGGCCTAACCCTTGCAATACCAACAATTCAACTCGAATACTTGACGAATATTTTCTTTAGAATGCTGGATAAATTTCGTTCTCTGTCCATGATTGTTTGATATAAACCGTCTACAGGGAACCGGTTTCAGTTCTCAGGTATTTCTCGAATATCAGACAATCCCCATGGGCCGTGGATGACCTGTCTGTTGTGTGGACATTAACAAAGAATTCTCTTCTTCCATTGACCTCGAATTCTATCTCTCCATCTGTTTTGCTTTCTTCCACCTCGAAATCACACAAAAGGAGGTCAACGCTTTGCAGAGATTTATCACACATTGCGACATAGTCTGCGCATCTAGAACTCCTCCATCTGCTATCATTTCTCGTGTAGAGTATGGTTTATTTCATGCGTTAAACGAATGCTTCATATTGTATCGTCTACTTCAACATAACACCCGTCAGGGCGTATCTTCTTTAAGCTGTCTCCTTTAAATGATATAAGCCGTGTATAATCCGGATGTATAGCGGTTCAAGGGCATTGACAGCTCTTGTTACACATTGCAACATAAGATAACATCTGTAGTTTACAGGCTAATCCTCGCCTATTGTGTTCACAGTAATTGAAAATCGTATTTTTTTTTCTTTTAAGGGAAACAAAAAAGCTTATTAAAACGTATCGCATAGGTTGGGTCAATAGTTTTGGGATCAAGAGTGCAAAGAAAACGCTGAAGAAAATGTGTATAGCTTCTCTTGATGCAGTTCGATGTACCTCGAATGAGATTATTTGGGGGGGTGGGGGGAGGGAGGGGGATGACGAGTTAATGTATTTCACAACTTAAGGCTGAGTTCGATGACCGGTAGTTTGAGCTCATCAAGTTGTTATTATGGGAGAAAAGTTCGAACGTTTAAATAACACATTCACATATTCCGACGGTAGAATGCCAACAGCATGAATCGTGTGTAAGACATGGATACAAGTGAACAGTGTATTTATTGACTAGATTACCCTTGTTCGTGTACCACCTTTCATGTTATTGAACTGTTACTTCTACTGCTTCAATTTTTTT
>JAWDGP010006827.1:365000-377500 GCA_033675545.1 Elysia crispata | reverse complement strand
ACTACAACTACTACGACTACCAATACTACTGCTATTATATGATCAACACCGCTAGAGTACACCCAAACTACCCATTATCGCACCGAGTGAACCCCGGCTATAGTATCCGTGTATCAAAGCTGACCTGAATCCAATTATCCGCCACTAAATGAATCGGTTCTCCCCTTATCCAGGTTGATTTGGGAGTTTCGGTCAGCGAGTGACATAGACTCCCCACTTCGACATTCCTATCAACGCCGAGAAAACGAAAAAAAAAACGAATCAATACCGGAGTAAGATATTTCCGTTTTCTCCATTTCGTCCTCACGGCCTTTGTTTTTTATTGTTTATTTATTTTTTTTCTTTTATTAGGCATCTAGACTTCAGGCTAGGCATCCTTGAAAGTTATAAATGTACGTCGAATTTCATTTTATGAAGTTGAAATGCATAGATAAAGAATCCCGAATCCTAACCCTAATCAATGATATCCTAACCCAAACCGTAACCATAATCAACATCCTAACCCTTAACCTTTATCCGTTCTCTCGCCTGACACTATATCCTTGGTATTAATTTAGATGAAATAAGACAAATTTTGGCTCTTATAAAAACTCTATAACTTAGTCATTCTAACATTAGCCATACCTCTGTGCCAAATTATTATCAGCATTTTTCTTTTCCTTTCATTTCTTGTCCTTTCCTTTTTTTAAGGGGAGGAGATAATTATGGTCGACAAGTAATTTCAACCAGTTGCTGGCTGGCATTAATGTTTTTGTTTTTTTCTATAATTTTTTTGAATTGATGATTGTATCTTTGTTTTCACACCACCCTTTTTTTTTCCTTTGTTTTTTTTTTTAAACATGAAACAAACAAGAAAATGGTAAGAATATCAGAGCCACATAGTATCAAAATCACACGGTATTTCGATATCTGTATGTGTATTATTCTGAATAAACTTTTAAGCGCTTCCAGCTTTATAATCATTCATCTTTCTATGTTTTTTTTTTTCTTTCTATTTATCTCTGTGCTTATTGCTGTCTGTCTGACTGTCTAACTTCTGTATGTCTTTCTGACTGTCTGTCTAATGCATATATTCTATTTATCTAATCATCTGCCTTTCTATGAAGTCGATTATTTATTTATCGTCCCAACTATATTCCGTTATAATTATGTTTATGTCGACATGTTTATCTATCAGTTTAATTTATCTTCTTATCTTTATTTCCCCTGACGCATTTATCGGTTTATCTATCATTTGGTTCCACAAAAACAAACAAACAAACAAAAAATACAACTTAATACCCACCACCAGTAAAGCAGATCTTCCGAAACACGCAGACGTGAATTATGGCCCTTTCCACCCCATCACATAAACACTGCTTCGGGCTTAATTCCAAGAAACACACGTATTGATTCCAAGAATCAACAATCTAGAGCCGCCGGGAGCTCATGGAATGCACGAAATCTAGAAACCTGAGAGGATAGGACTTAGGTGGTGTTGGTGATCAGAGCTTGGTTTGATTTGGTTGGTTGGTTGGTTGTTTGATTGGTTGGTAGATTTGTAACTAAACCCTCTAGCTAGTTATGACATTTAACCTTTACTCTGCTATGATTGTTCTTTTCTCACGAGTTGGCACTGTTCCCATATCTTTTCTAAAATGTCTGTATGTCTGTTCTTCATTCTTATTCATGGTTTTCCTTTTCCGTTTATATATGTTTCTCTATCTATAGCTCATGTATGACTTTCTGAATATGGCTGTCTTTCAAAGCCTGTACCTTTCATCTCTATCAGCCCCTGTCTTTCTCTAATTCAGCTATTTTTCTCCGCTCCTACCTCTGACTAATTCTCTCTCTCTCTCTCTCTCTCTCTCTCTCTCTCTCTCTCTCTCTCTCTCTCTCTCTCTCTCTCTCTCTCTCTTTCTCTCTCTATCTCTAATTCAGCTATTTTTCTCCGCTCCAGCCTCTGCCTATTTATCTCTCTCTCTCTCTCTCTCTCTCTCTCTCTCTCTCTCTCTCTCTCTCTCTCTCTCTTTCTCTCTCTCTCTCTAATTCAGCTATTTTTCTCCGCTCCAGCCTCTGCCTAATTCTCTCTCTCTCTCTCTCTCTCTCTCTCTCTCTCTCTCTCTCTCTCTCTCTCTCTCTCTCTCTCTCTAATTCTATCTTTCTCATTCTTTTTCTCCCCTTCTTTTCTTTATACCTTTAGCCCCACCATCTCTCTATTGCTACTGTTTTCGACACCTTCCTCTTTATCTTTCCGTTTTAACCATCCCTCCATCTCCTCCCCACCTTTTTTTTTTTTCAATCCTCCTTTTTCAAATCCAGCTAGCCAGTCACAAACTCATTTATACTTCACTCAGTATACTCGAGACAGTGGACTATCAAACACAGACTATCCAACCAACTTAATGAAACTAGACGAAGCACTTTCACTCAGCATTAGATCTAGATTCTCCTCCTGACAACACATTATCCGTCTAGACGCGCCTCGGATTACTCAAGTTCAGGCACCCTTGTAAGGTAGCGTCCGTGAGGTACGTCACGCGAGCAGTAAATACGCTCAGCATGATGATTGGAAAACAAGCGTCTAGATCTAGATTTAGTTTCTCATATAGTGGGATAGCTGGAAACACTTATCTAGATCTAGTTTCTTCCAAGAAAAGTTAATTAGGCTTCATGTCGTGCCGTCAAGGCGAAGTCATCTTGATAGCATCCTCAAAACTGTTGAAACGAAAATTAATAAAATTGTTTTCTTACCCTTTCGTATCCTTTCTTTTTTTTTTTTTTCCAGATTCTCAAAAATTCAGGTTTCTCCCGTTTTGTATCTAAATGAATATAAAGTGGAATAAAGTATACTCAAATTTTAGATTTTCTATTTTTTTAATAATATGGCAGAATAATCTTTTTTAAGTTCAAGTTGGTGACCATCTTTCAATAACTTTTCATATTATTTTTCTTTGTTACAATTATTACTCAAATTCGGTTAGCTTAAGTTCTAACTAATCTCCGACCTGGGCTGCATGCTATTTTGTGATTCAAGACTTGTAATCTAGCCCTTCTGCACCTTTATTTTTAACAGTTTTCCAGCTTCTATAAATTAAAAAAAATTAACAAAACCCTTGAAGCAAAACGAAAAATGAACAATAAAATCAACATTATAAAAGAGTGCTCGAGAAAGGTTTAACTATCCGACCAATTATCTGAGATTATGTCCTGTAATCCATGTAAAATGGATGCTATAACAGCTGCTTTTACTTTCGAATTCAAAGCGAAATCAATGAATTATAGGGAAATCCCACTTGATCGTATCAACTTAGAAAATAATTGATACTCATTGAATGAAGTAATCGCGATTTAAGTAGACACGAATCCGATAATTTCCGCTCAGTAAAAGGGATTCTAAGTGTATTACTGAGGAAATTGGTTCTTTCTGAGGATTAAGTATTGCCTCAGTTCAAAAGATATCGTAAAAAGGAAAGTCGGTTATAATGGGTTTGGAGCTGTGGCTTTATTTTCCTCATGAGGGGGTTAAACAACGTTTAAAACACAAGGAAGGAAAGTTCAAAGATTTTTTCTCTTGAGAAGGGGTCGGGTTAGGGTAAAGAGAAGAAGAAGGTACGAACAGAAATATAAAGCTAAATATTTAGATTTCAAGATTGTAAAAGGTGGCAAAAAATGATATTTTATTTACAATGCTTAGGCTACCTTTTTTTTTACCTTAAAAACAAAAAATAGTTCTCACTTAATCGTTACTATTTTCTATCATGTAATTATTTATTGAGAATATTACAATTGCTTTATGCAATTTCTCACAGATAAACAGGTCCACAAAACAATACTATCTTTTAAAAAAAAGCAATCAAGATTTATATATATATTACTTTTGGGGTTTTTGTTTTTGTTTTTGTTTTTTACAATATATTGAGTTCTGATTTTAAACTCTGTGTTAGTGCGCATGCCTGTGCTTTGGCATCACAACGTTACTTTCAGCACAGGTCTACATTGTAAGTATAGGATGTAACGAGTTGATTGACCAGGCTCTGTTTGCCTTCAACATCCACAAAAGGTCAGATCTTGACTCCTTGATCAACCCCAATTTCTCTTCAAAAGTCCTGCTTAACACGAAGCCTTTAAAAAAAACTTGCAAAAGACGCCAACGCATTTTTCCCCCCAAACATGCTCCATCAAAATTTCCAGTAGCAATTTCCCTCCTGTCCTCGCTGACTTAAACTTTGAGTTTTCGTCCACTAAAACGTGTTTCTTACCGGGATAATGATCCAAACTGACTTCTGCTCCGACTATAAACTTGTACACTAACGCCGGGCCTGGGGGATGTGATCTCCCCTAATCGTCTGCTGCCAGCTCCGCCCACGATATTGCGCCATCCTCTGATATGTTGAAAGAACGTGCAGATGAATGGCGTCGACCAGGCCTCTGGTAATATTTGACAGGTTTCATTTCTGCTCCATGGCCCTGCGACCTTTCGCGTCTGCTTGTATTATTGCCTCGTGTTTACATGACCTCCGCAGTAAATATGCCCTTGAATATTGGACCTAAAATTTGGGACAGTTATATTTTTTTATCTCTTTCTCTGAAATTATTATAAAAAATAGTTATTTTTATATTATAACTATCTAATACAATTAAACCCGCGATTATTTTCTTTCTTTCTTTTTTCAGTGAAATCAGTGCGAAATAGATATATTTACTACAATGTTCAAAGATTTTCCTTGCTGCAAGCCTCCACTCTCTAGTTTTTCGGTCTCAACTCATGGAAAAAAACAACAACACAACATTATATCATCGTAAATGGTCATATCTCAGAGAAACTACAATTATGTATTTTGGGAGAACTACCTCTACCTACAGACATAATTTCCTTCTTGTATTCAGACTCCGGGCGCACCTCCAACAGTACTGCCAGGCTTTGAACCCGGAGCCTCTTAGTCAAAAGCCAAGCGGCTCTCAACCGTGGTGTTTTATCGATCACCAGTCCTGCCTCATCTTTTTTGACTAGGACATAAAAATACTGTATGTTGATAATTTTACCACATAGTTCTAAGCGCTTAGGACCATAATTATACCAATGTTTATAATAAATCGAAAGCTGATACGCCTTTCTGTCATGTCTAGACATGATTTCATTGACCATTGAAACTCCTAATATACAACTAATATTAACCAATTCATCTGTCTTCGAATCTCTCCATCTCTCTCTTTCTGTATCCTTATCTATCTGTCTTTCTGTCTGTCTCTGTCTCTGTCTGTAGGTCTGTCTGTCTATTTCTCTCTCTCTCTCTCTCTCTCTCTCTCTCTCTCTCTCTCTCTCTCTCTCTCTCTCTCTCTCTCTCTTTCTGTATCCTTATCTATCTGTCTGTCTGTCTGTCTCTGTATCTGTCTGTAGGTCTGTCTGTCTATTTCTGTCTCTCTCTCTCTCTCTCTCTCTCTCTCTCTCTCTCTCTCTCTCTCTCTCTCTCTCTCTCTCTCTTTCTGTATCTATCGCCTTAATATATCTCTCTGTCTCTTGGTCTGTCTATCTGTCTGTCTGTCTGTCTCTCTCTGTCTCTCTCTCTCTCTCTCTCTCTCTCTCTCTCTCTCTCTCTCTCTCTCTCTCTCTCTCTCTCTCTCTCTCCAACAACCTTTCCCATATTCCTTCCCTAATCTTCATGCCTAGGCCCCTCTTTTTGGCAATAAAGGCGACTTTGAGCTCTTTATTTCCTACTACAAAAGAAGCGGAAATAGTTTCTGGTTTGGCAGTGCTGAGGCTCTAGAGACTCTATTGGCTGAGCCATACCCCAGGAGAATCAATGCGCGTACATGCTCTATGCTGAACGTGCTTTGGGCAGATTCGAGCAAATGGCTTTATTGTAAATCAATCTATTATTCTATTCATAATAAAATATTTCTGGCAGGCAGCGTCTAAAAATAACTGAATGAGGACACAAAAGAAAGCGTTTGTCGAAGTCCTAGATTTTAAGAACGCTTTCTCTCTGTATGTGTGTGTGTGTTACGAGTATGTGCGTCTCTCTTGCTCTCGCTCTCTCTCTCTCTCTTTCTCTCTCTCTCTCTCTCTCTCTCTCTCTATCTCAATCTCAATCTTTTTCTTTATTTCTCTATTTCTATCTATCTCTCTTCTTCTTCTTCTTCTTCTTCTTCTTCTTCTTCTTCTTCTTCTTCTTCTTCTTCTTCTTCTTCTTCTTCTTCTTCTTCTTCTTCTTCTTCTTCTTCTTCTTCTTCTTCTTCTTCTTCTTCTTCCTCCTCCTCCTCCTCCTCTTCTCCATCTCCTTCTACTTCTACTTTTTTCCTCCTTCTCTCTTTTTTCCACTCTCTCTCATTGTCTCTGTTCTACCTTTTTTTCTCTCGCTCTCCCCTACTCTCTCTTTCTCTCTCTTACTCTCCCGTTCTAGAATCACAGTTTTATCTCGTAGAACTTTGTGCTGTAATCCTTTCCTACAGGCCTAAAACGACAGAACGGTTAATGAGAAGAGTATTAGGAGTTGGATATTTTCCTTCAAAGGAATAAAAGCTCTCTTAAACGAAATAACACTGCTTGCTGCAGGAAATACAAGCCGCATGATTATTACAAGGAAAAAGAATACCTCACAATAATGACAGACTCATTTCTGAAACGCCAATATTAATAGGACTTCTCAAGTGATTTTGATGGATTAATCCGGGCTTGAATGAGAGCGACATAATTCATCCATGACAATTACATGAAACAGCAATACTCATATGTCACATGTGTTGTGTGCATGTGTGTAGGTAGCTGTGTTCTTGTTACTTCCTAATTAGTAAGTGTGACAGATTCTGACGTATTCAATCTACGACTGTTCATATTTTGTTCCTCAATTTTCATTTTTTTTTTTTCTGTGAGAAATGATGTAAACTAACATTACTGTAAAACTGCTACAGTCATAACTAAGGCGATAGGTAAAGATGATATATTGTTTAATAACTGTAAAAAACGGCTAAAATGACTGGGCTGAGAACAGAGTTCACAGAAGGATAGTAATCTTCGATGCCTGCAACAAGCTTGACACATGAGGAAGATGAAGAAGGCGTGCACTCGTTGATTTTCTTTTCTTAAGGGAATAAAATTTATACCGGCGCTTTTTCGATGTGAGGCCAATAAACCTCATTTTTTGTTTCTGTTGTTGAGTTCAATCTACAACTCGGTTCGAACGCCATAGTTTATTTTCTTCTTTTTTTTCATTTATATATATATATATATATATATATATATATATATATATATTGTTAATATCTCTAATGAGTTTTTCACTTGTTTTTAATTTTGTTTTCACCAGCAATTTTCGAAAACTATGAGAAGCAAAGTAGCGGCACCCGGCTGTGAAAAAGGGAAAACGCCTTAAAACCTGCATGGTCGGGCTGTCGTGAGTTCTAAGAATACCATAACTGGCTGGGTTCAAATCCTCAGCTTTCTATCTTCTTTTGTTTGATGGATGTCAACATTTTGGCATGGACCTCATTTCACTTCAAAGTATTGAAAGATTTACATCCCCTATGATTGTTTATCTTAGAGTTCTATAGAAAATTTGATGAGCAGAAGAAAGTAGAGCAGCATCTCTATTGGGATCTACTCAAACTATAACAAAACATAGTCTAAGGCATGATTCAGCTTTTCTGTTCGTCTCCACACAAAGCGACTGCGCATGCCCAAGAAAAATCGTAAACAGCTCAAACGCTCAAACGTAGTTGCAATACAATGTGTCACAGCTCAAAGATGCGCATATTAAACTCAGCAAAGATGATATAATTATGTAACAATTCGAAGGGAAAAACCTTAACAAAAAAAAAAAAAAACGATGGGGAAAAAAAGAGATATGCAATTTCAGTACACTTTGTGTGCGTGTGTGCGTGCAATTTATTGTTTATGATAGTTGGATAGTTGGATAGAGCTGATCGAATCTAATCACGCAGGGCAAATCTTTGTCAAGTCACGTAGCCCTTCTCAGTGAGTACGGCCAGTAGTACAGTGCACTTTTCTAGATATCATGCGTGCACATGCTCTAGTAAGCTTGCGTTCAGAGGAGCGCTCAGAAATAGGCTTACAGTGAAAATCGCTTCAATCTACCTGAGAAGTGCGATGCTTCATTGACTTTACATGATACTTATCGATCTTACATATACCTTCCTCCATTTTTTTATTCATTTATTTCAAATTTACATAAGGTTAAACCTCTTCTGTTGAGGAAAAAGAAATCCAGTCCGCTGAGAAAAAGTTAAACACATCTCCCACATTCCTTTCACTGATGGGATGGATCGGAGAATATTGTCGGCTATTTCTTTTCACGGCCTTTTGAAAAGCTCCAATCATGCGTTACCAGGCTCCAGTTGCTTGGTAATGGATTTCACAAGATGGAGCGCCCTATTCCGTGAAGTGTGCTTTATTACGATCTAGTCGATACTGTAATAGATCAGTAAGACTTCAGCATTAACCCCGCTTCTTTGTGATTCTCTGATGCGGCACTGAGCTGCACAAAACATTTCGCAACTGTTGCAAGCGCAGAAGTGTTGGTGGGGAAAAAAGCGACAGAAAAAAAAAATTCGCGATTTTAGTGCGAAGAGTAATTTGCGGTTGGTTTCTTTTTTCTTTCCTTTTCCTTCTTTTTAAAAAAAAAAAAATTTTCGACGACTTTTTTTCGTAAAGGAAAAGTATTTAGTAATAATCCTCTGTTCAAGTCCTTTGTACTTGGATTCTTCTAAATGCCCCAGGATGCGTTGCGCAAAACCTCGAGTGAGTATGAGGCGGTTAGAAATCGTGAGCCAACCGATCGATACACGGACCGCACGAAGAAGCCGCGTAAATCTAACATAAAACTTTCAAGGCTTCGTAACATCATGCCAAGTTCTTGCGAAATTTGTCCTCATAATAAAATAATGGATCTGTTATTTGAAGAAACCGTTATGCAAAAACCGTCCCCACTGTCAACAAACCAAAATTGATGAAATTCAAAGGAACGAAGTGAAGACCCAGTGTTTGTTTTATGCTCATTGTTCAAACAATTTTCGAGTCAATGTTCTCCGTACAAAAAGAGCAACCGGTTCACAGGGAAAAACCTAGTCAGGTTTGGGGTTTCAAATAGCCTCCCTTGAGGGGGAAAAAGACTGTACTTTTAAAACATAAAAAAGTTTCAATCTTAAGCGTCTCAAACATGGACTGCTTTCGAACTTCGTGTCTTCGCCCTTCATAGAACTGATGTTTCAAATCTATCACCTTTAACAAAGGCTTCTTTCTGGCTCCATCTTTGGTGTATTAGAAGGCATTCTCGTTACTGATAAACAACTTCTTAGTCTATTCAAACCAGCATGTAGGTCACTGTTCCTGAAGCATCTATTTTTGTAGATCAGGATGGCTTATTGGCTAAGTGCCTGGTCTTGCCTCGGCAAGGCGATGGGCGCCGCATCGAGGCGCAGGTTCGATCCCTGTTCATACAATCAGTCCTAATGTTTTCACGTCTTTCGTCTTTTTTGTCGGTCTCGAGCTAGAACTAGGTTTGTGGCTGATTTTTACTATGCTTCTTTGTGCTTTGTGGTTGTTTTACTATATTTCTTCCTTTACAATCACTTGCATCTTTAAATCCTTAGGTCTAGCTCTGAACATCTATCGTTGGCTGCCTGCCTTCTTTATTTCAAGAGAGAGAGAGAGAGAGAGAGAGAGAGAGAGAGAGAGAGAGAGAGAGAGAGAGAGAGAGAGAGTGGTAGGAGTAGTATTATATGTATCAGAACAATTAATGTTTACTTGATTCATCAGAAAATGAGCTTTTTTTACAACATTATGTAAGGACTTACACATAAATTCTATCATTAACAAGAAGCGGGGAGTTGATGAAAGAAAGGGGAAAAAAGAGGGGGGGGGATGATAAGCAGTTGTTTAATCTATAGTACAGAAATATATTATTTGATTCATTATAAGACGAACAAATGTAATCCAACAAATGTAAAGTCTCGAAAAAGACTTTTATATATAATTATGTATGGTTTGAAAAAAAAAAAGGGGGGGGGGGGGGAGAGAGAGAGAGAGAGAGAGAGAGAGAGAGAGAGAGAGAGAGAGAGAGCGAGAGGAAGATAGAGTGAGAGAGAGAGTGACATAGACAGAGAGTGTGTGTGTGTGTGTGAGAGAGAGAGAGAAAGAGAGAATAGGCAGTACTATGTAGTACAACATGTATAACAGAACAATCTTACTTCATACGTTTACAATAAGAACTTTATACAAGAGCATCAATCGTTAACCGATGACCAACGACTAATCAAAGATGCCTCTAGACCTTAGTAGAAAGCAAAAGGTAATTTACAATAACACCTAAGACAATGTAAGATTTTATATCTATAGAAATGATAGTACGGATTGTGAATCACCACATGGCTCAATACCAAGATATTTACGAGCTGTTTCAAAAGTCTCTCTGAAACATTCCTCTCTCATCACCTCTCTACATTCTCTTAGGTGTCTGGTTTCTTTACTCCAGCTAATACACCATCATTTCAGTCGAGTAACGAAAGATCACGAGCGGTCTTTGATCTAGCAATGATGCGAAATCCAAGGCACTTTGAACGATGATTGTGAATCATACAAGGAAGTCAAGTTCAGGAAAATATCGTCTTGTGCGACAGCCCTTTGTCGCTCCGACATGTTGTTAGCTCTCAGATTTAGATCTAGATCTACGCCCGATTATTGCTAAAAAACAAAACAAAAAAAAAACAAACAACTAAATCTGTCCTTTGCTTTGTCTGAGTTTCTTTCTTGTTGCTTCTTGATCTTTCTTTAATTGTTTCCTTTCTTTTTGTTTTGCTCACATTTCGTTTTTTCCATTGCTTGTAAATGTGCTCAATACTGCCTTTTCTTGTTGCCCTGGTTCGATGCTTGCCATTTTGACTTTGTTGTAACTTTGTTCTACATCTCTCTCTCTCTCTCTCTCTCTCTCTCTCTCTCTCTCTCTCTCTCTCTCTCTCTCTCTCTCTCTCTCTCTCTCTCTCTCTCTCTCTGTATCTTTCTTTCTCATACAAACTCCCTCTCTCTTTCTCACAAGTGTTTCTTTGTGTATATATCCAAGTGTAATGTTAAGGTGACGCAAAAACATTTATTATTCTTCGTGTCTCACTATCCTTTTGATCTCTCGATTGCGAGCTATTGAACCCAACACCCCCCCACACACACACACACACACAGCCATAAAGTCCTTACATCAAAACAGAATCTCCTACATTGAAGTCTGCCCCTTCTCTAATTAAGACCGTAAAATTCAATTACCCATAGCGGGATGCGCACTGCTAGCGACAAGACACTCCGAGCCATGCAACATCAGTCTTCAGTATACCGATCAGTCAAGGAGCACGATTTTTCGTGACACTCTCACCAATCAGGGTAGAAGATCCGTACCTTCCTCCATCTTTTGTTCAATTTTATTTGTATGATTCATTGTCAAAGCCTGAGAAAAAACTCATCGTGAAAATGTTATTACCGCGGACTCAGAACTCACCAAGTTGAGTCCGGATTCGATAGAAACCGGGTAAACAAATATCCGTATTGGACAATCACTCCCCACGGACCTAAATGGTGCAGGTTCGAACCCACCGAACCCTATTGTTAAGCAAACAGATATTTAGCATGTTTGTCTCTAGCTGCCACTAACCTCTCTCTCTCTCTCTCTCTCTCTCTCTCTCTCTCTCTCTCTCTCTCTCTCTCTCTCTCTCTCTCTCTCTCTCTCTCTCTCTCTCTCTCTCTCTCTCTCTCTCTCTCTCTCACCTTCTCGTTGAAAATGGAAAAAAAGTTTGGAATGGAGAAAATTAGATTTGTTTTTCCAAATTCTGAACGAGTTGTATAAAAAAAACCAGGTGTTATAGATTTACCAAATCATTAATATTAATCTTTTGATGATAAAATGACTGCTTAGAATTATCAAAACCACTTTAAAATGTATCAATGTATGATCTTTTATGTGAATAACACAAAAACAGAACGTATGTAGGCCTACTGTCTAAATAATTTCAAAACTTCCGACATCTTCACCATCAGTTTTGGCCTTGTTTGAGAGATCTATGTACTTTTGCTAATAAGGACGATAATCTGTGACCTAGTTCGTCATGACAGCGGTCTGACACAGGCCAGATCTGTCAGTGCTAGGCCTAGAAGGGAGTCTGTGTCAACCTTTCTTATCATTCTCATTAGGCAAGGGTAGGTTTGTACATGACTTAAATAGACGAATAGTCAAAGGAAGGTCAGGCTTTTGTATTTTTTTCTGGTTTTTTTTTTTTTTTTTTTTTTTTTTTTTGGGGGGGGGGGGGGTGGGGGAGGTGTCACTTTTAAAGACAAGTGTTGCTTGATTTTGGTGCAGAAATCAGCTACTCACCAAAGAAAAACAAATCGGCTGAAAAATAAGGAGCGAATTAAAAAAAGATATTAATTAGATTATTTATTTATATCATTTTGTCCCCTTTCTCTTCAGGATCTTGGATTGTTCCAGACATAAAAATAAACACACTATAGTAGCAAGGCTGGA
>JAWDGP010006827.1:350000-362500 GCA_033675545.1 Elysia crispata | reverse complement strand
ATCTCGGCAAACTCGGCCAAATTCACATTTGCTCTTTCCGAACTAAAGAACGTAAACTGGGTAACGGCCGTATGAAAAGCAATTAAAAATAAATAAATAAATAAAATCTGTTTTCTAAAGAGGGAAGAAGGTTAGGGGGTGGGGGGGGGGGGGGGGATAATTGTTAAAGTTAAATGCAATCTTTTGGTTTTTTGTTTTGTTTTGTTTTTTTTTTGCTTGTTTAGCTGTTTATTTATTTACACCTCTCAGGATATTGTCTAAATTTTAGATGGCAATTTTTGTTTTTAATTTTATTATATTCCTTTCTTATAGGGTCCCATATTTTCTGAACGGTTTCGTGTAATGAAGTAATCTACTTATCTAGTCTACCAAACTACTTTAGGCAGGTGAAAACTTATAAGAAAAAAAAAAAAAATCAAAGGCTTCAAGCTAAAACTAGTTTTTATTTTCATCCTAATTCAAATGTGTAAAAGGTAAGTGAGGGAAAAAATATGTCGGTCAGCGCTTGCAGTATTATTACAAATTGCGTTCAACATTAACGTACTCATCTTTCGATACAGCATCTTTTATTAAGCCCATTACTATAGTTATCACATGAGCATACTTTTGATATTGCACTTTCTTTTGCAAGGAGACCCATGACTGACTGGTATTTAATAACATGTACTTGGAAAGACCAAGATATGAGGAACTAATGAAAGATGAAAAAACAAACGCCAACATCGTTTAAAAAAAAAAAAAAGCAATAGATTACTATGGAAAGATTTTAATGGGATAGGCTGATGGCAGACTAGTATATAATAACTTTTTATCGCAAAGAAAAAAATAATGCGAAGGAAATATATCAACACAAAACACGGAAATTGATTAAAGATAAAACAATAATGTAGTGAACATTATTACAAGAAAAAGATTTGTATGAGGTGTAAAGCCGTTTTACAATTTATTACGAAAAAAAATATACAGGTCACAACCAAAAATATTAAAATTATGTCTTTCAAATACAACTTTTTTTTTTTATTTTTCCGTCTTCAACGTGTACTGATCTTAGAAATCTTTGGTTTTTACAAAAATGAGTAAAATCAGGCTTAGTCATACACCATCAATTATTTTGGATTTGTTCTTTCATTTCTTTATTCAATCCTTTTTTATTTCTTTTGCAAATCCATGTTTTGCTTGTTTTTTGGTTTTTTTTTTTGTTTGCTTTGGTTTTTTTTTAATACTCGTATCGGATCCCGTGGGGGTATTAAAGAATTTAAAACTTATTGTATGTTTTACTATTTCTTTTAAACGATTTAAACGATATATATATATATATATATATATATATATATATATATATATATATATATATATTTTGTTTTGCAGACAAATTGAGCTATTTTGGTTTTCTAAAAATATTATACCCTCAGTGATCAGCTATAAAAAGTGTATTGGGAAATTTCGCCTACCAACAAAGACAGAGTGAAGCTTATACAATATTCAAGTTAGAGAGAACTCCTTAGAGGGAACAGCTACTTCCAAGTCCGCCCAGGACGTACGAAATTATTTTCAATCCCCGTATAAAACATCTTAGATGGGGTTCATAAATTTGTCTCGTCTTGGAGAGATAAAAAAGCTGAAAAAAAGAACTTTGCTCAAAACGTCTTTCCAAGCTCGGAAATTCAGTTTTGAACCAACGTCTGAATTGATTCTGATGGTCAAT
Source organism: Elysia crispata (assembly GCA_033675545.1). NCBI lineage: Eukaryota > Metazoa > Mollusca > Gastropoda > Plakobranchidae > Elysia > Elysia crispata. Next base: position 360,795 of record JAWDGP010006827.1, on the reverse strand, counting down.
ATCGAGAAGAGTTTTTTTCCCTTTCCTTAAGTTGTTTTTCTTTTGTTTTGGTTTGCTTCCGGTTCGTTTTCTATGTAAAGTTGTTTGCTTTCAGCCAGTCACCGAAGCATGCTGGCAGAATATAAAGGCTAATCAGATCAGAGCCTTCTCCGGTAATCATGATTTATTCTTGTTGTTTTTTTTTTTCCTTCTCTCACCTTCTATCTCTTCACTTTCTTTTTTCTGTCCCTCTTTTGAGCTTTGATACAAACTGCGTCTCTCTTGCTCAACAATCCTTATTCCAAAATAATCATTTTCTCTCTTTCTATCGGTCTTATCTTTCTTCCTCTCTCTTTCACTCTGTCTGAATGTCTCTCTGACTATCTCCTTGTATCTATCTATTTGTCTATTATCCACATATTTCAATTTATCTCTTTATCTAACTCTATTTTCTCTCTCAATAACTCTTTCTCTAACTCTTTATCTATCTCTGTTTCTCTTAGTGGCCCTCTCTCTATTTCTCATTAAATCTATAACAGATATTCACACTTTGCCCTTTGGCAATTCCGTCTCATCTGGTTGGAGTTCACCCTAAAGTAGTGAAATCTCCAGACGCCAAAATATTAGTCTGACTGTCACCGAGCCATAACTTGTCTCCCCTGATTATTGGTCTCAAATATTGCTCATGGCATTTTTTTTTTTAAATTATTCTCTTACATTTGCCCGCGCACCCACAGACAAAATATATTGCAGACCAGACTCAGGTTAAAATATTCATATCTCGGCTTTTTTAGGATATTATTGGAAAAGTCCGTCTCTTCTCAGAAACCAATATTGGTCTTAGACATTAGCTATGTTTACATTCGGCGAGGGAAATATTTATTTCTTTTCATGTTGATTATTATGTCGGGTTTTTATTTATAAAGTCGGAATTTTATTACGCAAGATACTTGTATGTTATTCTTTCCCCTTTTTTTAAAATCCCTCTTCGGTGTTCTTCCTTTATTTTTAAGGTAATTATGTTCTGAAAACCGTAGAGTTTAAAATGCGATTGAATAAACACATTTTAAATCTATCACATCGTTTGCCTAAAGTTTTGGGATATGACAAAATGCCCCCTTGTATCAAATCTAGGCATAACCTGGCAAATTTTGTTTTAGAAAAAAAAACAAAAACAAAAAAACACATAAATTTTACATAGCTGCAACGAAAAGTGGGAAAATTAAAAGAAGAACTGAGTAACATCTTCAACGAGTTGTGTATCGTTTTTTCACAAAACACAAAGCCCTTAAATCGATAAACTTTTATTCAATTTTTGCTTAAAACCTACTTATCCACCAACAATAAAAATTGAAGCTTTTATTAGAAAACACGTCGCTTTAACAAGCTTCATGTTACTCGAAATATAATTTCTATTTCTCTACCCAGTATTGACGGGTCGCCTCATACCCATTGGAATCTTTAAAAGGTCGTACATAGTAGCTAACACTGTTCAGAAAAAAAAATTAGTCCCTTCCCCATACTCCCACCTTTTTTTTCCCAATCCCCCCCCCCCCAACCCCACCCCCTTTTTTTCCCCTCTCATGGGGTAATTTACTGCAAGATTTTATTGGCAAGGAAAATGAAAGAGAAGGAGATGGAAAAGAAGAAAAAGGCAAGGAGAAGAAGAATGCGGTAGAGAGAACTACAACAACACTACCAATAGCAGTAGCGGCAACAACAACAACAACAACAACGAGAAAAACCAAAACATTATTATATCTTTTTTCAAATGGAACGCGTTGAGCAGAAAAGCAAAAGTAAGGCCCTTCCTTCCGGCGAACACAATTCGTTCAACAACATGATTAAGAGCATCGCCTTCAAAATACACCAGGCGATATCAGTCCTGTGTTCTAGAAAGTAAACCTTGGCTGCAAGGTCTGGTGTGCGCATCTTCGAGTAAAAACAACAATAATACGGGAAATCGGCTTATTCTGTTCTTTCCTAATCCTTGTTTATTGAAAAAGCTATGAGTTCACGCAAAAAAGTGCATAGACGTGCACTGCCTAAGGGGAATTCAGAACTACATAATTATTTATTTCAACCTTTCATAAATGATAAAAGTTAAAACGATTTAAGAAAAGATTTTCTTTTCACAAAACTAGTAACTTTTCGTAAAATCGAAAAAAAAAAAGAAAATTATTGTAAGAGAAATATTTTAAGTCGACTTTTCTTTTCTAACCACTGTTGTCTTGTTTCGAACAGAACCCACTGGATCTATTCACAGAATGTAACTGCAAAATCTCATTTCCTATTTGCCAGATTTGTTACCCAAAAAAGAAAAAAAAAACATGTCTCCAAAGATATCACACGCAATCAGAAACTCCTAGAAAATTTCGCAATACAAGAAAAATCTTTAACAAGTCCACATTACTCCGGGCTAGGAGAGAAAGAGGAAAATATTGCGGGGGCATCACACACATCAAAGTTCTACGGATTTCGTCATTTAGCCAAGTCACGTGAGCGGAAGCTTGATCTATCCCATTCGCGTCTGTCAAAAGAGTGGAAGTGACATATTACCTCCCCTGAGCGACAAGCAGAAGACAGACAATCATGTGACTCCTCTACTGTATCTGTGAAAAATTTTTGCTGGGCGTGAAAGATCCAAATTGGTGGTGGTTGTGAACTGACAGAGATCAATTGGTCAATATTAGTTATAGTGTGCGATGTCAGTGCCAGGTCCATTTTTGTTGGCCAATAAGTTTTACGTTTTACATACACAAAAACACTGAGTTATTAAATTGAATAGTATATTATTATCATTATTATTATTATTATTATTATTATTATTATTATTATTATTATTATTATTATTATTATTATTATTATTATTATTATTATTATTGTTAACATACCTACTCCTTTAAACATGGTCGACAGCAAAAGACAGTGGCCCAAAAATTTATTTGGTAGTGTAAGGGTGACTCTATCAGCTCTAAGCTTTGTTGAAGATATTATCCTGTTATCCATATCCAGCAAGATATACTTTAGAATTCTTCGGATAAAAAAAGCCTTCTTGGTTTCCCTTTTAGTGGATGAATTATATCAGACATTAGTCTCATGTTATGAACTTCAAGAAGTAAGGGAGATGGATTTTATTTGAGGAAAGAATTTTAAGTTTCTTTCGAGCGATAGGTTTGATTCTAACTTTAAAAAAAGAAGAAGAAGAAAAAAAGGAATTTGTTTGTAATGAGTTTTTAAAGTTTAAATAATAATCCATAGCGATTTTTCTTATTTCTTAAAATGCAGCAGAATATGAGAAGAGAATGAGAAAGAGAGAGGTAGATAGAGAAGAGAGAGAGAGAGAGAGAGAGAGAGAGAGAGAGAGAGAGAGAGAGAGAGACAGAGACAGAGACAGAGAGAGACAGAGACAGAGAGAGACAGAGAGAGAGAGAGACAGAGAGAGAGAGAGACAGAGAGAGAGAGAGAGACAGAGAGAGACAGAGAGACAGAGAGAGAGAGAGAGAGAGAGAGAGAGAGAGAGAGAGAGAGAGAGAGAGACAGAGACAGAGAGAGAGAGAGAGAGAGAGAGAGAGAGAGAGAGAGAGAGAGAGAGAGAGAGAGAGAGAGAGAGAGAGAGAGAGAGAGAGAGAGACAGGCAGACAGAGGCAAAAAGAAAAGAGGACTGAAATATGACTTGTGTTTGCCGAGGTTTTGAGTGACTTTCTTCTGGGCGCATGCGTCACGTACATGATGGCCTGGGGACAAAAAGGGAGGGGGATGAATGGATTGTAGTACTTTCTGTGAACCACTCAGATAGAAATATATTCCTTCAGAGAGATATACGCCCGGGACTTACACACTTACTTTGTACCAAGTGTAAAAATCAACGCGGCACTTTAGTATTATTTTATTGTTGTGCCTTATTTAACTGACCCAACCTGTTAATTCCAGCCAATGTATTTGATTGACCGTAACAAGACGCTTCGCCATGATGACGGTGAAAAGCCGTTCCTAGCAAATAGAAATGATGTTTCAAAAGTAAAACTATTGATGGTGATCCATGCCAAAAAATTCCCGAAATGTTCCAGTATTATAGTCTATCGATCTATTTATATATATATATATATATATATATATATATATATATATATATATATATACATAGTTTCATTCCCACTGTATCTGTCAAAACATACTTTAAGGAAGTAGTCGCACATTCGACTTTTCCTTTCAAAAAAGTAATAATCTTTTTGCCCTGATTTTCGAAAAATAGTAGCTAAGTGAAAAAACTATTACCACTGCAATCTTTAGCATAACGAACACCTTAATAGCAAATTTAACGTGCCCAGGTGGTCTAGTAATGCTCGGTTAAATACTCATTTTTCGCCTAGCTCCACGATTATTATTATTATTATTATTATTATTATTATTATTATTATTATTATTATTATTATTATTATTATTATTATTATTATTATTATCAATTTTTAATTCTCATCATATTTAAACAGAATCAGATACAACAATAGATAAAACACATGCCTCATCCAAACCCCATAGAAACTGAAATAACAATGAAATTCCCACAATGTTATGTCTCTTAGGCACCTTAACTAATCTAAGTCAACTAAATACATGTTGCAGTGAGCGGTATGTTAGCCTCTTCCTCTGGCCGATTTATAACTATGAGCAGGGTATGGCAGACAAAGTTCTGCGCTAACTTCTTTGTAATCATGCCGCGTTCGACAAGGTTATAAGCTCGGTTTTTACAGGCTCGTAATTCATTTCGTTTTTAATTAAGACTGTAGAATCGCAGCAATAACTCTTGTTATTGAATTTCATGTCTTGATTTCATGATCATTTTCGAGCCCGCATCAAAACCTTTTTTTTTTTTTTTTTTGTTCCCCATTTCCCTTCGTAATGATGCGATTTATTTTTATTTTCAACTTTTTTTTTTTATTTTGTTTTGTTTTTCTTGATCAGGAAAGAAAAACTTGTTGAACCAATCGTGTCATAATTGGCTTTCGTTGCTTGTGTTTTTTTTTTTTCCTCATCTTTTCAAAGATTGAAAGAGTGAAGCCTGTGTTTTTCTTCATTTAGATGGACTGAGCAAATAATATGAAAAGTTTTTCATATAATTAAAATAGGCTTAAGTACTAGAAAATTGTTACGTTTGTACTTTTTCCTTTCAAACTGAAGATCCCACCGTACGTTATGTGTCTAGGTTTGTGCCTACATGATAATGCATGACAGTTAGAAAATATCTAAATACCTAAACCGTGTCCCATTTTGGCGCTGTCAGGTTTATTTTTTAATACAACGAACTTCATAATGCTTTGCTTGGAACTGGCAGGAGGGTCAAATTTATATAAAAAGGAATGTGTTAAAAAAGGAAAAATAGTGAGAGAAATAGTCCTCTCTCTCTCTCTCTCTCTCTCTCTCTCTCTCTCTCTCTCTCTCTCTCTCTCTCTCTCTCTCTCTCTCTCTCTCACACACACACACACACACTCACACTCAGACTATATCCCTCTCTCTCTCTCTCTCTCTCTCTCTCTCTCTCTCTCTCTCTCTCTCTCTCTCTTTCTCTCCCTCTCTGTCTGGTTCCATTCCAATATCTGATATAGTATGGCAAATTCCTATTTCTATCATAGGCAAAGATGTATGCCTGTCTTTTTCACAAACAGAAATATAGCAATTCAAATATTTTTTTTTCTTTCTCCTTTATTACCTATTTACCAGAATAACTATTTTGCTCAGATTTTGATTGCTTAGTGTCCCCACAGTTTATGGGTCAATATAGCTGTCTCTCAGTTACGTTTAAAATCTTTCTTTCCTCTAATGTTTACATGAAATTAAGATGTGCCCAAGTGGTAATGAACGGCACCTAGAGAAGGAGATAAGCTGGTGATTTTTGTTTTGTTTAATTTGATCAGGGAAAGAAGACCGCTCGTGCCCTTGGCCAGTATTTTCTTGGTTAGATTTCGGGTATGAGTCTGTTACGAATATTGTAATATGCCGTCAAGTGAAGGGTAGGTAGGGCTAGTTAAATGGCCCCTTGCATTGATGCACCACTACTTTTCCATTTTCCCAGCCAGAGATCTGACCCAAGAATATCCTAGTTATCAATCCAATGCTCTATCAAATAAGCCATCTAGGGTATCAACTTTTTCCACGATATGTAATATCGCCATATTTATGTTAACCTGTCGTCACGTGATTGTTCAAAGCTTAAACTTAGGATGGACGGAACTTCAGATCTTATCGCTCCAATCTCGCCCTGCCCAACAGGATCTTAACAGCTCTAATCAATTGCTCAATAGACGGACTATATCAAACAGTTGGTAAAATAAAAAACAAAAACAAAGAAACTAAATGACCATAATTATAGATATCTTTAGGAATGTAACTGCCTTGTTTATTTATTTATCCTCATCTTTTTTCCCCTCATCATTTCTCCAGATCTCAGCTCCGAAGCTGCCACGCCTGCGTCCATCCCTCACCCACGTGACCTGGTGTTCACCTTCCCAGGGGCCACCGGTGACAAGGGAACCGGAACTGGCTGCTCCTCTGACGGGCAGGTGACCACGCCCCCTTCCGGTTACAACGCCGGCAGGCGGAGAGCCTCGATGCATGATGCTATAGATCTCACGAAGATCGACACACGCCTGTATGACAAGAAGGTGAGCCCCAAACTTAACTCCTCAACGATCAATCGATAAACATTAATTTTATGAGGTGTCGAGTCTGAGACGAAACAAGAGAAGAAAATAATAATAATAATAATAATAATAATAATAATAATAATAATAATAATAATAATAATAATAATAATAATAATAATAATAATAATAATAATAATAATAATAATAATAATAATAATAATAATAATAATAATAAAGAAACGTATAGAATAGAGAGAAGAGAAAAGTCCGGAGGGGATTAAGAATGGCTGACCTTTTAACGAGAAGACAGTTTTTAAGCCATTCTCAACAATGATTGACAAAGCATGGCTTCAACTTGGAGCCATGGTTACAGAGAACGCTCAGGAGATCACGACGCATGCGCGACGGGATTAATAGCCGATAATAAAATCTGATTAAAATATGGAAAATTAAATTTGATTTAGACCTGTTAGTCAGCTTAAAAGTCTTCAATACTTTGAATAGAGTTTTTGATGGCTTCACTGCATGAAAAATTACTCTTGTCATATTAAGAAATCAGAATTTTGTTTAAAATAGGCATTAAGCCGTGGGGCTAGAGATATTGATTTTTACTTTAGTATTTTCAGCTCTGTACATCGTTTATAGAAGTATAATTTACAAAAAAAAAAGAATTAAAATTGTTATTTTTATGACGAAGAGTCAAAAAGTCAAAAAAATGAAAAAAAAATGTTCTTCAATGAAACTAAACGTAAAACAATCTAAAATGCCTGGATATAATTATGGGTTAAATTTGGGATACAACATCAAGCTGGTAAAATACTTTTGTCTTCTTCAATTCTCTAGATAGCTAATCGGCATTGGAGAGATAAACCTTTTCCCTTAATCCTCATGTAATATCTCTGCAAACACAACTGAAAGACTGTCAAAATATGCTCGTGAGAAGCAGACAAACAATGTCTGACTATTGTCTGCCATATCTAAATACAGGCGTGTCATACTGCATACTTAAGGAGATGACCTACTCTTGGATAAACTAGGAGTCGCGAAGCTGGTGTCGGAATAAATGCCGAAATGAATAGCTAGCAAGATCTGAGGGGACGAAAGCGATAAAAGTGAAGACAAGGAAGACATTTCAAAGACTGTCTGGGCTCCGCGGGTATCCTGGAATTGCAGTCATTAAGTCGGTACCATCGATCTGGTCCAGTGAAGTTTGACAGGACCTTATTTTCGTTTCCAGATTAGAAACGCCAGATGGCTCTGCGCTGACTTTAAGCCAACTTTACGATATTTTTTTTTTTAGAAGAAGAATGAGAGTGGGTCGTTGAAAAAAAGTCGGAAGAGAGAGAGAGAGAGAGAGAGAGAGAGAGAGAGAGAGAGAGAGAGAGAAAGAGAGCGAGAGAGAGAGAAAGAGAGAGAGAGAGAGAGAGAGAGAGAGAGAGAGAGAGGAGGGAAGGGAAAACAGAGACACACATAGATGGGGAGAAAGGCAAAGATAGAGACAGAGACAGACAGGCAGACAGGCAGACCAACCGAAAACTGTGGAAAAAGAACATTGCAAAAGAGATAGAATTTATAAGATGGATAGAAGGATATAATGACAAATGAAAAGAAAACTGGAAATGATAGACATTATGTCTTTCCATATAGTTTAGAAAATGCGGTATCCGCGTATTCGAAAGGATAATTATTGATATCCGATTCCGACAAAAACTCTTTTCCATCGTGCTTTTCGATTATTTTAATATATTACTGCTTCGATTACACTTCATTAAGCACGATGCTGGGCTATTTTCTTGGAATAAGAAAGGTAAATCTGAGTCATATCACTTCCAGGTCACGTCTGCTGTCTGCTGCTCAGGCATAAAGAAATCACTTCTCATTGGGGGATAGAAAGATCCAAAAATAACTTCTCCGGGGATATCCAAAGTAAAAAAAAAGAAGTAATAAATGAACATAACAATATTTAGCTAACTTTGTAAAATATTAAACCTGTTTATAGATCCTTTTAAAAGTTCGTTAATCAAAGCATGTGCGCATTTCGGCACTTTTCGCATTAAATTCAGTCTCTTCACAAATATTCAAAAGGAATTTAAGATAAATTTGGAAAATGCAAAATTAACGGACTTCCCATGCTGCAAAGGTCTCACTTTGTTTTGTATTCTATGATCGCAGCTTATTTTGTCTATCTTGACTCAGAACTCATTTTCAGTGCCCCTCCCCCCCCCTCTCTCTCTCTCTCTCTCTCTCTCTCTCTCTCTCTCTCTCTCTCTCTCTCTCTCTCTCTCTCTCTCTCTCTTTATTTCTTCTGTCCGTTTGTCTCTCTATCTATCTCTTTCTTTTTATCTTTTATTCTTTTTACGTCTTTTGGGATTTTATTTTTTAACTTTTACTCTACCTTCCGCTGTTTCTCTTTGTGTATATCTATCTATCTGGCTATTTATTTATCTATCTAACCATCCATCGATCCATCTATTGATCTATCCATCCTTCCATCTATCCATCTATCTATCTAAAAGCCCTATCACCCCTAACGCCAAAGATGATAACTCTTTTTTTCGTCTTTTTTTTTTTTGTTTGATTTTTTTTTAAAGCAACATATCACATGTCTTAAGCGTTAGAAATCCTAACAAAGTAAATATATTCTGAGGAAAATTGTTCCCTAAAGTTTAATTTCCTTTCTCGTAATGTCAAACAGAACTATCAACGTTCTCTATATCTACATTTTGTGCTGCTCACCTTTGATTTTGTCATGATTAGTATTGCGAAACAATCAGTTTTATAACCGTTTTTAACAAAGTGGTATACAATACTAGAATCAGCATGCAGAATTTAGCAATTCAAAAGTTCATTAGGCCATGTCCGACAAATATCGGCTAAAAATGCGGAGAAGAAAATAAAGAAACACAAATCAAAAAGAGGAGGAGCAATCGAACTGAAAAACTGGATTGAGAATCAAAGAATTGAGGAAATCAGGAGAGAAAATGAGATTTGATGGCAGGCGGCAAAAATGGATCTTTTTTTTTAAGCTCACCGATAAAATATAAGCGAATGTTTTTAAGGGTCTAGCATTGATATGGCTTTGTGACGCAAGACTGGCTCCAAACGCGATTCAATTCTTTTTTTTTTAATCCTGTTGCGTGTAACTCAAGTTTTCAGTTTTCTTCCTATTCTCTAAAACGACCTCTTAACTTCATCCAAAGATATTTTTCTACCTTATTCTCTGCACATCTGCAGGTAAATAGTCGCTTGGCCATGATGGCCTTGAAGTTAAATCCATATTTAGACCATAGGTTTGGTCGTTAAAAAGAAATAACCTGAAAAAGTGAAAATTTATCGATCTTGATCCTTACAAGAACTTGCCAGAGTACTGGCATAATGTTTTTCATCAAAAAAAAAAAAAAAAGAAAAAGAAAGCAGATTTTGGAGTCTTTTGTTGCAATTCATTGTGAAATGTAAGCCCGGAAGTGTTAGATCCTACTTCTAGATTACTGTCATCGTGGATGCCTGGTTAGGGCACGTACGTCACGTCAGTTCAGTGAATAGAAACAATAAATTTTTGGGATAGCAGCAGATGTCACAGGCATCGGTTTCGGTATATGCTCAGGAACAGCATAGATGTTCAGATCTTTTGAGGAACTAACAGAGAGAGAGAGAGAGAGAGAGAGAGAGAGAGAGAGAGAGAGAGAGAGAGAGAGAGACAGAGAGACAGAGAGCGAGACAGAGACAGAGACAGAGACAGAGAGACAGAGACAGACAGAGACAGAGACAGAGACAGAGAGACAGAGAGACAGAGAGAGACAGAGAACGAGACAGAGACAGAGACAGAGACAGAGAGACAGAGAGCGAGACAGAGACAGAGACAGAGACAGAGAGACAGAGAGAGAGACAGAGAGCGAGACAGAGACAGAGACAGAGAGACAGAGAGCGAGACAGAGACAGAGACAGAGACAGAGAGACAGAGAGAGACAGAGAGAGACAGAGACAAAGAGACAGAGACAGACAGAGAGGGGTGAGAGAGACAGAGACATGGACATACAGACGGGATGGGAGGGAGAAAGGATGAGAAAAATATATAACTATAATAGAAAATTGAAAAAAAGGAAACAGTGAACTTTAGAATGCGGTGAAGTATTACATCATACATAATTGAAAAGAAAAATAATTATTTGTAC
>JAWDGP010006827.1:312500-345000 GCA_033675545.1 Elysia crispata | reverse complement strand
AATAAAGTCCTGCAGCTGTTTCATGAAAAATCAGAGATACAGGGTAAAAGGAATATCTCAAGCTGCAATGAAAACGATAAATCTCAGAGGATATAGATTGATAGGTAAAGAGAGTAATAACTAGATCAAGAAATAGATTGATAGGTAAAGAGAGTAATAACTAGATCAAGAAATAGATTGATAGGTAAAGAGAGTAATAACTAGATCAAGAAATAGATTGATAGGTAAAGAGAGTAATAACTAGATCAAGAAATAGATTGATAGGTAAAGAGAGTAATAACTAGATCAAGAAATAGATTGATGGGCAATTGGAAAAGTCAATGATTAAACAGAATGGTAGGTAAGCAAAAATGTGATACACGAGTTAAAATATGTAAAAAAAAAAAAGTTTGATATATGAAAAACTAAATTTGGATGAGAAGACGAAATAGGTTTTTACAAATTTTATTAGAGAGGATACAATTTGGCAGATCGACAGTTGAACAAAGAATTTGGCGCCTTAGATTGATTTATTTATAGAGAGACAGGTGTAACTTAGATGAAAACTACTTCAATCACGAAGGCTGCATTGTTTAAAGATGAAAGAACAGAAATAAAAAAGTTGCAATATTGAGTCGCTCCTGCCGATGTCCTTCGCCGTTTTCTGTATTTCGCAAGTCATTAACGGAAATAGTCCAAGGTGATATCAATATAGCAGCGTCTTTACTGAATGACGTATTCCTCTATTTGACCTCCCACTCCGAGAAAACCTGGCCAAACGGCCTGTGGCAGCAGACGGGACGTACTAGACAGCTCTCTTGCCGGATTATCTTTCGAGTAGCTCCTCGGCGGGAGCGGTAATGACGTCATAAATGTCAAGTGAAGCAGTTTGCCTGTTAGGAAGGAGTAACGATGAAACTTGTTGGCCAAAAATGTTTTTCACTTTCACTCCTTAAATTTGCGATTATTTTAAGCCCTTCAGGTAAATATCAGTTTACATAGATCAAACATTCATTATCATGTAGGTTGAAATTAATGGCCACCTATGTATTCCCGCAAGACACTGCACTTCTAGTCACTTTTCGCGGGATTTCACAGCGTTCTAATAAGCATGTCAAAGGATCTTAAAATAGGATAGGGAAGTACAGAACGTGCTTATTTCTCGTATCGGCTTGTTGATTGGCGCTAAGTCTACAGGCGTCTTTAATTTTTCCAACAGATGCTTATATTTTTTAACATCTTTTAACCAATATCTAAATATTCCGTCTCAAATGAATAATAATAATAATAATAATAATAATAATAATAATAATAATAATAATAATAATAATAATAATAATAATAATAATAATAATAATAATAATAATAATAATAATAATAATAATAATAATAATAATAATAATAATAATAATAATAATAATAATAATAATAGTAATGATAATAATAATAATAAATCACCACTGTCAATTCAATCCTCTGGTCTAGAGACGTTGGTTTCCTTTTTTTCCCTTTCTTATTCATTATTTATATTTGCGGTCTCACAACCTCTTGTCGTGTCAAAGACTTACAAATACTAGCAGTTTTGCAATACGGCCATTCCAATTCAAGGCCAAGTAAATGTTGATATTTGATAAGGCACTCTAAAATTATAGAACAGACGATTACACTGCTCCTAGCTTTTGGGCATAGAAGAACAAATATCGTAAAACTATAATTCACTACGAATAGAAAGGAGGTTTGTATAAGGTCTAACCCTGTTCTGAAAGGAGGTTTGTATAAGGTCTAACCCTGTTCTGCAACTTTCATAGATCTAGTACTTGGCAGAATAGTAAAATGCGTGGTTTATGGAGAATAAAAGATTACACACAGGTCAAGGATCAGTTTCATTTATGCGACATGAAAAGCTTTTCGGTATTTTTTTATTATTATTATTTTGTCCTGGTTTAGTTATTTTTTCTTTTTTTTTTTTGGTTCTCGCCTTGTTTTTGTTATTGTTTCACCAATCGGTTTTTTTATGTTTAAAAAATTGTTTAATTTATTTTATTTATTTATTTTAAATATTAATTTTTTTGTATTTCTTAATTTATTTCATTTACCTATTTTATATATATATATATATATATATATATATTTTTATTTTTTTTTTTTTTTTTTTTTTTTTTTTTTTTTTGGGGGGGGGGGGGGGGTGATACGCGCAAGAATATCAAGTTGGGAAAATCATATGCCTAAAAACCCGGTTACAACGTCATATTGAAATAACTTTTTGTTATTATAACTATGCATATAAGATTTCATATATTTTAATTTTTCTCCCAAACCGATTCAACTCCTTTAAGTCCGTTATTCTTACAAACTTGCTATTGTTACGGACTATATAATTATCTTTATTTACTTGAAAATGAAGATTGAAAAAAGGTAGAGAGAAAACATTTTTCGTGAAGCTTTTGAGCAAACCTTGTATGTTTTTGAGACAATTAGACTTGAAAATCAAGTGAGAAGTCTCCATGCCCAGAAACAAGGATAACACTCGGAATCAAAATCTGTACTCTTAGACTGATGAGATAATAGAATTAGGACAGGATCCATACAGGAGACCAGTATTATAGCTCTGTGTGTCTCTGGGTCCGCTGTGTTCTATGTGTCCGGAACTTCCTTCCGCTTGGAGTCAGAGGAACCCCCCATTCCCACCTCCCCAGCTCCTTTTGTCCATGTCATAAAAGGAAGCGGAAGAGGGGAGGGGGCGGAGTTTTCTACTTTTAGATCTGTCTCTGTCTCTGTCTGTCTGTCTGTCCGTCTGTCTGTCTGTCTGTCTGTCTGTCTGTCTGTCTCTCTCTCTCTCTGTCTCACTCTCTCTCTCTCTCTCTCTCTCTCTCTCTCTCTCTCTCTCTCTCTCTCTCTCTCCCTCTCTCTCTCTCTCTCTATCTATCTATCTATCTCTCTCTCTCCTGAGTTTTCTATGGTTTCGTTACGGTCACATTCGTGACCTGGAGGATAAGCAGAAGACGACGTTTAGATCTGGCAACTCTGGTAACTTTGGCGGAGAAAGGTTGGTTTTTTTTTATGCCATCTCTTTCTATTTAAGAGAACGCCCAAATGGTGTCCCACAAGAATGTTGATTAGAAAGCTTGATCCGCACTGAAGCTCAGTTAAAAATTTTTAACGAAAATAAGAACAGAGGGTAATTTCGCCTATAGAATTAAAAGTGTCAAACAAAATTAGTGAATATTGCTTTCATTTTGTGAGATACCTTCATTCTCAAATTTTATTTGAGATACATTCAATTAATTAGAGCAAAATATTATTCAAGAAGATAAAAACCATGACTGTTTATTTTGTAGCTTCTAACAACAATTATTTCTGTATTTTATGAGATTGTCGTAATCTTTTTATTCACATTATCACATTTCTCAATTGAAATTAGAAGAATAAAACTTGCCTAGAAATTTATTATTTATATAACTATGTTTTTTTCTATCACTGCTCTTATACTAACACATTATGTCTGGCTGATTACCAATGAATGAAGATGTATTCCAAATGTAAACATCTTATCCCAAGTTAATTATATTTAACATTTTCTGTGATACTTGCTCTGTTTTTGGACGTGAAAAGATAAGCGGGTGAGAACAAAATTGCGAGATTTAAAACAAACTGAGTTGGGTTTTTTTTTTATTTTTCTGACACACTGAGATTACAAGCCAATCTATAGTTTCTGTAATTAATGGGAAAGAAAGATTATTTTGATTCATCCTCGGATTAATCACGTGACTCTCATCTTCATACTTTTTCAATCTCTGTCTCTATCCCTTTCTTTATTTCTTTTTTTTTTCTTTCTTTGGGTCTATCTGTCTCTAACTCTCTCTCTCTCTTTTTCTTAAATCTCTCCATCTTTCTCTCTCATTCTTATTTCTTTTGATAAATATTTATATCACTGTTTTATCTCTCTTTCTCTTTAACTCTTTCTTTCTCTAATTATCGGTCTCGCTCATTCTTTTACTATCTATTTTATCCCTGTGTTTTATCTCTCTCTCTGTCTCTGTCTCTCTCTCTATCTTTCCACTATACTCATTTCTATCTATTTATCTCCCTTCCTCTCTCTCTCTCTCTCTCTCTCTCTCTCTCTCTCTCTCTCTCTCTCTCTTTGTCTTCCTTCTCTACCTATTTCTGTGATTTCTATCGCTCTTCCTTTGTCTTCTCCTCCTCTTTCTAGCTGTTTATTTACCTATTCTAACACTCTCTAGCACATTTCCTGCTTACCTTACGCCAAATTATTCTTCTAGATTTTGGTTTTCGCGACTGGTGGCCATAATTTGTGACTCCCTGGTCTGTTAATCGGTCTGATAGGCTATCCTCATTCTCTGTCTCCCCGCCCCCCCTCTATCCCTCTTTGTCCGTCTGTCAGTTTGTCGATCTGTCTGTCTGTCTGTCTGTCTGTCTGTCTCTCTCTCTCTCTCTCTCTCTCTCTCTCTCTCTCTCTCTCTCTCTCTTTCTCTTTATTTCTCTTTCTCTTTCTCCTTTTTTCTTCTCTCTCAATTTCTCTGTCCTTTCTCTCCTTTTCTATTTATCTCTTCTTCTTCTTCTTCTTTTTCTCTCTTTTTTTTACTGTAATCTCTCATTTCTTCTCTCACTCTATCTTACTGTCTTTTTGTCTCTCTCCCATCATCCTCGTATCTTCACCTTTCTATCTCCCTTATAACTTTGTCTCCGTATTTCTCTTTCTCCATCCCTGTATTTCAACTGCGTCTCTCTGCCCTTCTGCCTTGCTTTTTCCGTTAACCATTAGTGTGAGTCAGGAAAGGTCTCTGGGAGTCACTCACCTACAGGCTCATTAGCACAGCTCCGTCATTTTCCCCCTAAAGGTCTTACAGAGGTTCGTTAGAGAAACTTGGTCTGCGTTTTCTGGCTTTTCTCCACAATCTTCATCTTAAAACATCTCTCTATCTCTCTTTCTCTTTCTATTTTTCTTCCTCTCTTTATCTTTCTCTCTCTTTCTTTCTCTCTTTCTCCCGCTCCTTCTCTCTCTTTCTCTTATTACCTTTTTCCCTCTCTTTACCTCTCTCTTCTTTCTCTTTCTCTCTCTCTCTCTCTCTCTCTCTCTCTCTCTCTCTCTCTCTCTCTCTCTCTCTCTCTCTCTCTCTCTCTCTCTCTTTATTTCTTGCTTTTTCCCACTCTTTATCTCCCTCTCTTTCTCTCTCTCTCTCTCTCTCTCTCTCTCTCTCTCTTTCTCTCTCTCTTTGTTTATCTCTGTTTCAGTTTCTCATTCTTCCTATCTATCTGCGAAACTTATCTTTCTATCAGATTATTTTTTCATCTGTCTGTTTATTTACTTATCAACCTATCTGTTTTTCTTTTTATTTACCTATTTCACTAATTATTTTTTTCTCACTGATCTCTAATGTCATTCTCTTACTTACCACTATCTTAAAAAATAAAATGCCTATTTCCATCACCATGTAGTAGAAATGTTTATCGAAGAAAAAAAAAAAACATCTCCTTCTTTCCCATCTAAATAATCTGTTTGTGGCTTTTCTTTTCTTTAAGATAATGAGGAATCATGAAGGAACAGTACTTATGAGAATGATGTCTTTATATTATCACATAATGCTCGCAGGATATTGCAGAAATTTCAGTGTAAGAAACCACCTATTCCTATTGACATATTAAATTAGAAAAGTTACATACTTCTGTGAAAATCCCTATCTATTTACAAATAATTTAAGAATCTGCCATTAAATAGGGTTGAATAAAGGGGCAGCTATGAATTCTCGCAACACTAAGCGTTCAAAGGTGTCTTGAATTGATTAACAGCTCAGCAGCATCAATGGAATGAACAGAGACCTAAACAGCAGTGGCAACAGGAGAGAAAGCATCCAGGAATAGTCCCAGAACTTTGATTCAGCCGTTATTAAGATCAATTACGCCACGAACATCACAAAAAAAAAAATAATTATCTGTAAACGCATAGGCAACAACACAACAACAGCATCAGCAACTACGAAAAAAAAAGAATGCAATGTGAAAATATTTGCAAAAATCATAAACAGAATCAACGGCCTCTAGTTTAAAAAAAAAAGTACACAACAAAATAAAAAAAAAAAATTGTTATTGTAACACAAAAGGATGACGTCAAAATTACGCGCCAGTTGCCAAGGGCGACAAGCTATGAGGTAACGGCCCCTTCCTGTTAAGGGGAACAGACGTGTCTGTGTGAGAACACGGCCTTAGAGCGAACCTGATGTGACATGTGCGAACAGCCTTAGCAGAAAGACCCTCTTAGATCTATCCCTCATTGACCCTACAGACGGGATCGACCCTAAATCTCGCACTTTCTCGTTAAGGCAAAGATCCGCGCGAGGAAACTATATTTCGGGGCCCTCAACAAAGTCCTGTCAAGTCTTCAGGACCGGGAATCCCCTGAGGCGTAAGAATAAGCTTTATCCTGCTCGGTGATTGGTTGGTTCAATTATGGCGCCATAGCGGCGCTAATGGCGGGTTCTTTTGTTGTTTTTTTTGGTCTTGTAAGGGGGAAAGAGGTTATTTTTCATCACCTATTCACTCCTCTTCTGGCCATCATGAACAGCATAGTTTTTAACCGAGATTATTTTTAGCAAATTAATGTTTATCTTTGGAGAAATTTTCCTCTTGTCCAATACAAATCTTATATTTAACCTATAAAACATTTTGTGAAAGAATAATGCCGGTGAATTGTAAGAAAGAGAGCTGTAAAAAGACAACCTAGATGGTTGTTTTTGCGAATCACTGGTCGAAAAAAAGATGACTCGTCATTGCTTGCTTCTCTCGTTTTTGAAGAAGCCCTATGGGTCCAGCCTCCTGCTCTAAGTTATTGATAGAAGCAGAGCAAGCAAAGATCAATCTGCTGGCAAGCATAAAAAATAGATCTACCGGTACTCTTATCCTAAAATAATATCTTTCCCACATAGAGGCCAAAACTTTGGTCATTCTTCTCTCCCTTTGAGGTAGTTATGTAGATTACTAATTGCGTTGTATAACTGCTCGGAGCGCCAATATGGGAGAGAGAGAGAGAGAGAGAGAGAGAGAGAGAGAGAGAGAGAGAGAGAGGGGGGGGGAGCGCGAAATCGCCCGGAAATATGTCGTCACTAATGGTTCTAAACAACCCTAGAGCTAGATACCAGGCTTTATCACCTGTGGCGCGCCGCCATATTTTACTCATTACAAATGTGGCTCATTCAGAGATAATGACCTTAAGCCTTTCAATCTTTTAAATGCATTTAGATCATTCATGCTGTTGAGGGAAGAAACTCTTTTGAACCAGTTATTCGACGCTGTCAAGGTGAATTGACATCATAGCTTGTTCTCCCCATTCCATGAGGTGGCTAAAAAACAATTCACATGTTGAGACAGTTAAAACTAAGATGTAGAAGGTTGCTGCCAGACAAGGACGAAGTCTCATGTTGAACTAAAAAATACTCATATCAGTGAATCCTACTAATGACTTGTGTCAGGCATAGTATTTAAGTTGTTTTTAAAGGAAAATCGTATCTTTTCTCAAAAGTACTGAGGAGAATAAAGCAATCTGAGTTGCTCCATTTGAAATCGACTTGCAGTACATTTGAAATAAGAGTTGACAGTTAACTTCAAATCTATTTCAAGTAAGAGCTGACAGTTGACTTAACATTTTGCAACTAATCACCAAATCAGGTAAAATGTAACCCAATATTTTAACCTCTCCTCCCCTCCCTCCTCCTCCCCCTCCCCCTCTCCCTCCACCGACAGCTGGTCCGGCAGGCCAGCGTGACCTCCATCGAAGAAGAGTCCCAGGGCACCGTGCACGTGAGTCTGGAGCACAACACGGAGACGAGCCTGCTCACGGTGAATCTGGTCAGGGCCCACAACCTCCAGCCAAGAGACCTCAACGACTCGGCCAACCCGTACTGCAGGCTTACCTTGCTACCTTCACAGGTGAGGGGCGGAAACAGGCGATATAATTATTTGGTTTGTTCCGTTATGTTCATAGTTATTAACACGAAAATCGTTTTATTACTGTCATGGTTATAGATATAGATTTAATGGTTGTAGTGACTAGGTTTATTGTTGTTACCCCTATACCGCAGTTGTAAGACAATAAGAACGTAGTAAAGTTTTTTTTTTCTTTTGTTTTTATTCTTATTTTTGTTTTGTTTTGTTTTGTTTTTTGTTTGTTTTGCTTTTGAAGGGATGGTTCTAGTTAAGTTATCTCCCCTTTTTTTCCTCCAATCCCTCTAAATCTGGTCATAACTTGTGTTAGACTTTTTCTCTTCTGTGGAGGTAATGGGTTAAAATGATAATAATGTATTTTGCGTATCAAGACAAACGACACACGTGTAGTCATGCATGGAATAGGGGAAGCAACTTTTACTGTCCAATAAAGTGTCGGTATAAACATTATGAGAAAGAAAGAAAATCAGTTCTATGCTCTGAACCAACGTGAGGTAAGATGCCGTTATTAGGCATCCACTATGGCAGAAATCTAGCAGTAGGGCATTGGACTTCTATTCTATTCGCATTTCAGAATCAATTTCAACTAAACACATAAAAATCTGAGTCTCTTTTCATCGGAAAGCATTATGCTAACAATCTTGGAAAATTTTGTGAAGAATGAAGATTTGTAAGTTTAACTTTGTTTATTTCAATCTTGCGACAAGATCCAGAATCTAGATCTAGATCCATCTTTGAGAGCTAGGTTTGCTTCTTTTTCTTCATCATAGCCAAGCGTCTAGTCACTGGCAGTTTTCAGAGAATAACGCAGACAAAAAATATAATGCGCTGTAGGTAAGAGGTTATTAAATATATGACGTGACCTTTTATAGGAATATACCGTACAATCTAGGCCAAGATAAGGAGCTTCGGGTTTCGTGGAACTTTTTAAATTAATTTGGATAATTTTTCGGTCAGATATTGAGATAATCGTGTCCGTACATTTTCCCGCAGATTAAAGAAAATTACCCGAGTATATTGATACTATCAGTTGGAAACGACGAATCTGAGTTTTATCCGAGTTATTATCCGAGATAAACCAACCCGAAAAATTACCAGAATGGATCACCCTACTTTTGTGAGCGGGAACACAGAAAAAATGCGTTCTTGTTTGTCCCTGTTTATTTTTGTTCTTAAAATTTATTTCTTCAGTTCCATTGTATACCCTCTCGTTTGAATTCGAATAATAGCAAAATATTATGTTGACAGTTGGACATACACACACTTTCTCTCTTTCTCTCTCTCTCTCTGTCTCACTGTCTCTCTCTCTCTCTCTGTCTCTCTCTGTCTCTCTTGTCTCTCTCTGTCTCTCTCTCTGTCTCTCTCTCTGTGTGTCGCTCTCTGTGTCTGTCTGTCTGTCTCTCTCTCTCTTTCTCTCTCTCTCTCTCTCTCTCTCTCTCTCTCTCTCTCTCTCTCTTTCTCTCTCTCTCTCCCTCTTTCTTTACATCCTCTATGCCCTTCTCGTTTCATTCCCGTTTTTCTTTCGTCCGCTTTTTTAAAAATATTTTGGTGTTTTCTTTCTCTCTGATCCAAGCTACCATTCTATTTCTTCCTGACCCTGGCTTCACGTTGAATTTCGATAATGTTAAAAGCGCAATCATGTTATTTCGCTATCAATCACAGCTCACCCAATCTTTGAAACCGTTCTTGCATTTTTTTAGCAAATTTCACCGACATTCCTTTTCACACTCTACGACAGAGTCGAAGATGGTAGGGTTGGTAGAGCTCACGCCTTGAAAGCACCGCTATACGTTTTACACACGTTCTGCCGCAGACAGACTGGATAAATTTGGGATCTAACTTTGAAAGATTTTTATCTGTCTGATATGGGCTTTCTCTTGTATATGAAACTATTGTAAGTTCAGGGATGTTTTGAAATTTTACCAAACTTTAATATTATAATAGTTTATCTATTTTTTTTTAAATTATTTCATCAAAATTTCCGGTGCAAACTTCGTCTTTTCTAAGAACAGGGAACATTTAGGACAATTTCAAACACTTTATCGAGTTTCTTTTGATCACATCTTTTACCAAACTGCACTGGAACCAATCACATGGTCTACAATACCTCTAAAGGCTCATACTCCAGGGTTAATGGTGAAGATCACAGAACACGAAGACTTCTCTTTGAAAATCATATATCATCTGCAACGAAAATAAATCTTCGAACCATTTAAAACTTTGATCTTGCCCTTTAAAGATAATGATGAATGAAAATTGTGAAATTTTTAAAGACACGAGAAAAACATTTTGATGCTACTTTGCTTTCAACATTCGAGACGCAGTTTGATAAAATCATTTGAAAATAATTTCTCAAAGAGCGATGAAAATACATTTGTGTTGAGTGATCGAAATATCCAAATAATTATTGTGTTTTGTTTTTGTTTTTTTTTTCTTATCTTTTGTTTTATTCTTTGCTTGTTGAACATCATGATTGTACGTTTGAAACCATACGCTCGCCGTGCACGGCTATAGCAGGTTTAATAGCAGTGAGTTCTCACTTTTTCTATTCCTGCAGTGCTTGGAGAAGAATAGACTTGTTAAATCAGTAAAAAAAACTTCTATTATCTCTTCAGCGGAATAAATATTTTTGTGAAATAAAAAGAACAATCAATCGTCTAGTCTAAAAAAATCCTCAGTCCTGCCAAACATCTGGTTTTCAAAAAGTCCATTTTTTACCACGACCATTTTGTTATTACAAATATATTTCACTGAATTTTGTCGAGGTTTTCTTTAAGTCTAGACCAATCGGTAAATTTGAGAAACTAGGATTTTCGGGTTATGTTCTTTAATAAAACAACAAAAATACGTTCATTATTTCCTCACGGCTGGATTTCGAGTCCCTGGATACATTCGATTTCTTTGGAGATTGACGTAAATTGTTTCTAGTGAAGTGATCTGTAACAAAATTTAGGAAACGAGAATCTAGAAAATTTTAACAAGTTTTGGTCTCTTCTAAAACTGTTTCTCTAGAGAAGATTGCACAGAAATAATGTGAACTAGTTTTCTTCTTATTAACTGAACCGATCTCCTAAGTTCATCCATGGTATTTTTCTATCTCATTCTCTCCACACCTGCCGGTGACTAGAAGTTTCGCCATACTGGAAGTGGAAGGCCGTACAAAGTATTCAAAAATATAGATTTATTATATTGTCTCAAAATAAAATAAAATAAAATAAAAAAACGTATAAAGTTGAACATATCGGTGCTAATCATTTACAAAACTTTTCCAACATATTGACATAGTGTATTTTTCACTAAAAAGAATCAGATTTTGAGGTCTTTTGTTAAAAATGCATTGTGAAATGCAATAGCAGAAAATGCTAGACCCTTCTGCTAAATTACTTTCATTCTAGATGCCTAATAATGACATCTTGCATCACTGTTTTAACAGATTAAAGTTTAGATAATTGCTTGCTGATAATTATTTAAAAAAAAAAAACGATTTTATTTATGAGTGATTTGTTGGGGTTGGGGGGGGGGGGAGGGGGGAACATTTCCGGACATCTTAATGTACCGTTGAAGTTTAGCCTACATAACTAGTGTTAAAAATAGATGGTGGATAATTGTCTCTACCAGTTAGTTCTATACTGATACTGTATTATGTGATATCATGTAAAAGAAAGCATTAACCACGGGATTGTTTTGTTTTTTTTACATTCGATAATACCCGCCTACCAATATAAAAAATAATATTCTACCGCAACACGATATGTTGCTTTATTAAACTCTTCTACCACAGAATAATATAATCCATCTACCATGTTATTCCATGTTATTCAAAAGTTTTCTAAATTCTGTCTACTAAAATTTATGTACTGCTGTACCAGTACATAACAAGAATAATTATTATGTAACTAGGGCAGGCTTCAGCAATTTGCATTAAAAAAACAAAATCAGAAGTTAAAACTGCTTTTCATATGAAGATGAAATCAGTTTGTAGAAATGTTCCAAGCTCCCAATCTAACTAATACTAACCTCACCCCACGCTCCCCCCTTCCTCTTTGTCCTCATCTCCCACAATTCCCCAGCGCTCTTCAGCTCAGAGCCGCATCCACCGGAACACGGTGAACCCCCAGTTCGAGGAGGAGTTCATCTTCGAGGTGGGCGCCGAGGAGGTCAGCGAGGCCACGCTGGAGATCTCCTTCTACGAGTACGACCAGTTCTCCAAGGACGAGTGCGTGGGTCACGTGAGGATACCGCTCCAAGGGCTGGACCTGAGTCGGCAAGTGGACCTGTGGAGGGCCATCTCCCACTATGAGAAACCCAAGAAGGTGAGTGGGTACTTGAGTTGGTGGAAGTATTGGTTATGGTATGTGTGTGAGTGTGGAAGGGAGGGGAGGGGAAGCACTATGAGGGCCATCTCTCACTATGAGAAACACAAGAAGGTCAGTGCGTACTTGAGAGGTAGAAGTAGTGGTTATGGTATGTGTGTGTGTGTGGAAGGGAGGGTAGGGGAAGCACTGTGAGGGCCATCTCCCACTATGAGAAACCCAAGAAGGTCAGTGGGTACTTGAGAGGTAGAAGTAGTGGTTATGGTATATGTGTGTAGAAGGGAGGGGAGGGAAAGCACTGTGAGGGCCATCTCCCACTATGAGAAACCCAAGAAGGTCAGTGGGTACTCGAGTTGGTAGAAGTAGAGGTTATGGTATATGTGTGTGTGTGTGGTAGGGTGGGGGGGAAGGTTTGTTAGGACCATCTCCCTCTATTAAAAACTCACAGGAGGTGATTAGATACTCAATTTAGTAATAGTAGTGGTTGTGGCTCGTGTGCCTGTGGCGTGGAGAGGGGATGGAGTTAGGCTTGTGAGGGCCATCTCCTTTTTTGATAATACCAAGCTCGAAAGCTCCGTTTTAAGGATCACAAACCGGTTAAACGAGTGGGAGTTGCCAAGATTGCCGTTGTAAACCAATAATTGCTAAAGCGTTATTCTCATGTGCAAAGGAAACGAGTTTTGGAATAACTTAGATATTTTCATATTAACAAGACGTGGAAGTTTGTATGGCGGGTTCAAGGGACGGGATAAAGAGAGATAAACAGAAAAAGCCAGGAAGAGGAAGCGAAGAAAGGAGATCGGGAGGGGTCATATATATTTATATAATCCGTTTCTGGATAGCACTAAAATATTACCTATTAATGATGTGAAATAATAATGGACGAGTGATTCATATGTGTTGTTTTAATAAACCTGTACAAAGATGTGTTATAGTTATTTATGAGCATGCCATACTCATGTTTACCATTGATAGATATGTAATCCTCGTGTGTTTATGCTAGTGGACGTTTAGTACTCATATGCTATATTGACATCTTATGCTGGTGTGTAGTATTAATAAACGTGTAATACTGATGTGTAATAATTATTCATGAACGTATAATACTGATGTGTAATACAAATGGACGGGTAATAATGGTGTGTCGTATTGATGGACGGGTAATACTGGTGTGTCATGTTAATAGACGGGTAATACCGGTGTGTCATATTAATGGACGGGAAATACTGGCGTATCATATCAATGGACGGGTAATACTGGTGTGTCATATTTATGGACGGGTAATACTGGTGTGTCATATTAATGGACCGGTAATACTAGTGTGTCATATCAATGGACGGGTAATACTAGTGTGTCATATTTATGGACGGGTAATACTGGTGTGTCATATTAATGGACGGGTAATACTGGTGTGTCATATCAATGGACGGGTAATACTAGTGTGTCATATTTATGGACCGGTAATACTGGTGACTCATATTAATGAACGGGTAATACTGGTGTGTCATATTAATGGACCGGTAATACTGGTGTGTCATATTAATGGACCGGTAATACTGGTGTGTCATATTAATGGACGGGTAATACTGGTGTGTCATATTAATGGACGGGTAATACTGGTGTGTCATATTAATGGACCGGTAATACTGGTGACTCATATTAATGAACGGGTAATACTGGTTCTGACGTGTTGTGTGTTATTTCCACAGCAACATGACCGCGGCGACATCATGTTCTCGCTGAGTTACCTGCCCAGTGCCGAGAGACTGACGGTTGTTGTGGTCAAGGCGAGGAACCTCAGGCAGCAAGAAGATCTCAAGACTGACGTCAGTAAGTGCCACCTTTGTCACGTGTCTGCAGGGTCAAGGTCAGGACTACGCAGTGACCATTGACCTTCTACTCGAATGTTAAAGAAGAGTTAGAACTTGAAGCGCTTTGGGCAAAATTTCTTCCTTTATTTTTTGTTTGATTGTTCGAAATAGCCCATATACTGCAAAGTGTGCTCAGACCTATGTTTTTGGGGTTTTGTTTTTTTGTTTTTTTGTTTTTTGTTTTTGTTTTATTGCCTACAAACGAAGAAAGGCGAAACCAATTAGAGCGGAAGCTCCAACTCTACAACAATAGGCGCTACAGCACATTGGTTGAATAGTAAGTGTAGTTAATATTGTGGATTAACCCAAGCCTTTAAGCTAGGAACAAAGAGAACGTCTTTTTCGTTTGTTTTTTATCATTATTCAGAATACAATGCAGTGGCAAGCCAAATTTCCGGTTTTATCCCTCCACCGAACCGAAATTTCTTGTGGCCAGGAATTTAAGTGAGCATGAAGGCTAAAGCCCTACAAAAAATGGTCAATGACCTCAAACTGACCTTTGTTGGAAACTGGTCAGAAACCCTCAACAACTCAGGGAAGCCCAACCAGTCCTCCGTAATTTACTACGTCTTGACAATGTGATGCTTTTGGCCCTGTCTTTACCGATATCTTTGATGATGGCGATTTTATTACGGTACCAAGTGAAAATACTAAAAAAAAAATCATTTGTAAACTCAGTTTACTATTGAAACATATATCCGCGCGATAGACAGGTTGCTACTCGAGCGAGATGTGGAATTATTTGAACAAAAAATATTAAAGTTGAAAATTGAAAAGCTCTTAATGGGGTAAATGTTGTACAATCTATAATTGTATCAAAGGATGATCACATTTTCTTTGATCAATCAGGTCATCAGGTAACTGTCATGGCGGGGAAAGAATTGATGTTAGAAAATATAAAACATCGATTGTTTCTACTAATATTATTAGCGATATTAACTTTTCTATCCATTTCGTTGTCAGACTGAAGCAAGGTTCCTCCCCGACTGATATGTCTGTCTCGTATTGCCATATATATATATATATATATATATATATATATATATATATATAGAGAGAGAGAGAGAGAGAGAGAGAGAGAGAGAGAGAGAGAGAGAGAGAGAGAGAGAGAGAGAGAGAGAGAGAGAGAGAGATAGAGAGAGAGAGATAGAGAGAGAGAGAGAGAGAGAGAGAGAGAGAGAGAGAGAGAGAGAGAGAGAGAGAGAGAGAGAGAGAGAACCAGCCATGCTACCAAAAAGTCAATGAAAAGAAAAAAAATTAAATTTAGTTAATGATTAACTATTTATTACTTATTACTTTTTCCGGTTAAGAAATATATTAACTTGAATTTGCACTTCATTTGAAATAGATGAAAGGTAAAATAGGAAGAGATGAAATTGTTATTAAACTTTCCAGTGGCATGAGTTTATTATCGTTTCCTTAAGCAACATAATAGAAAAGACAGACCTTGTTATCTAAGCAGCGAGAAGTAAATGGTAAAAAAGAATAATGATATTTTATTTATGTATGTGTTTATATATATATTTATAATTATGTAATTTTAAAGAATCAGAGCATAGAACCTAATACTAAGACATCTCCTTAGATGTAGAAACAATCTGATAAACAGAATAAAGTGAAACTAATTATGGAGAATTGGTTCTCAGATCAAGAAAGGGTGGTTAACTCAAATTCCTTAAGTGTATTCACATAAATTCGAGGCTTCGAGAGTTCAAGATTTTCTGAGAAGTAATGGAGCAGCCTTTGGGAATTTCGCCTTACCACTGAATTCCATTTCCCCTTTCTTTTTATCTCTTGTAGCTCCAAATATCCCGCAAACTATGGTCAGAACGAAAGCCGATCTTTCTAGAATCTGCGCCCTACAATTTGTCCATTTGTTTTCTACACGCGCTACTTTCTCTTTTCGTCGGACTATGAGGGACCTAAGGGAATAAAAACAATGTAAAACTATGACAAAAGTACTCAGCTTTAAAATGTTTTTTGAAATTTGGAAGTACCGGAACTCACAATTCACGAGATACCATAATGTTCTGGCGACTCTAATATTGATGAGGCTTTTTTTGTTTTGTTTATTTTCCTCATCGGAACAAATGATGTGAAACTTTTGGGTTTAACCAATCCAGCGCGTGATATATTTTGACAACAGACTCATCCTTCACTAAGGAGAAAATATGAATCAGTAAATTTAAAGTGACTGAAAATTATTGTAGACACCATGGCAAATTTTACTTCTGTCTCTTTTTTTACTTTTTTTTTTTGCACCATTTTCCTTATTACTTTTTTTTCATTAGGCTTATAATGACTTGGGGTAAAGAAAGCGACTCAGCAGCACCGTTTCTCTCAAATAACAACGAAACTAAGAAACTAAAACAATGATTTGGACTTTTTGAAAAGAGACTAAAAAATTGTTCATGGTCAAACAATGGTAGTAGCGCTCTGTTAATTACTCTTAATATTCCGGCTAGACATTCGATTTGCCATTTCCTACTGGAATTGGAATTGAAATGATGCACTACAAAGAAACATAAAGAGTTTGGATAGTCTACGCCAGCATCTATTATCGCATGAGGTAGTCTTTATTTCCATGTTTTCAAAGCCTTTTATCCAATTTTATTATAAAGAAAAAACAACAACAAAAAACTAAGGGGGCTCCTTTTCTTCCCAGTCATGCTCTAATCTTGCTATTTTTTTGATACATAACAGAAGGGTAAATAAAAAATTCCTTGAGGGCAATACTATTTGACCTTGGAATACGGAATAAAGCAAGATAAAAAAAATGAATTAAAAGACAGTATATTTTATAGTGCACTTTTTATATGAATTCTGATGCTCCACATATCTTAAAAAAATTACTTAAAGATGAAGTACATCTGGCTCAGGCCAAAAATTTTTAATAATGCTGGAAATACCGAAGATTGCAAAAAGTTTCTCAAAATCTATAGTGGAAATCTCGTTAACAAAAAGATTTCTGAAATGTTAAGATTATTCAAAGAAAGTGGACAATCTATAGGGGGTTGGGGAGGAGGGAGGGGGGGGGGGGTCTCCCTCAGCCATTGCTGACATCCTCTTCCGGTGTTCCGTGCATTATTTAAGGCGGGCAGGTTGGTTGGGTTCTAGATCAATTGAACAGTTCCCGACCTCCTTCCGGTAGGTCACCTGTGGGAATTTCCGAAACAAGAGGCAGGAACCTAACCACAGTGGACTACTTGAACTTTCGCTTTCGGATTTGGGTCAGGGCATTTTTTTTTTTTTTTTTTTTTTTTGATAAATAGAAACAGAGTGTTTGAAACTCATTGGGAAAGGCGGTCGGATTAGAAATGGCAAAATATTTGAGATTTTGAAGTGTCAAAAACGTGTTTGCAAGAATTTTAGAAAAACCTCAGTTTTCCGCGTGATATATGTTCATGGTTTCATTTCTTTCATTTATTCTTATTTTTTTCCCGAGATTCTGATTCTAGCCAGTTCTCAAGTTAATTTATACGCATGACCCGTTTCACAGAGTTATTTGCAATACCAAGATTACATGCAGTGTAAACTGGTAAAACGAAAACAAAATTTATTATTTGCAAAAAAAAGTCTCGTACAGAATCTAACGGGATGAGATGATATAAGGCCCTCTTTTCAGGCCTGTTAACTTCAGAAATGGTCTTGGATGATATCGTTTTCTTTGTTTATAAATTTTTGTTGTAACAAGAAGTTAATATTTCTAGGTGTGATTGTGTTCTTCTTAACCCGGCGCTGCCCGCTGACAGTTAATCAAATAAAAAGATGCCATCGTATTTTTGTAAAGATAAAAAATTTCAATGTTCTGCAGCTATTTTTTAACTCTTTTTTTTTTACGATAACTGCGTTGTGCTTTTGTGTATTCATTTTATTACGCTAATTATATTACTGTGAAGGACGTTTTGAAATCTACTGTTTTCATATTTTCATACTTTGATGATTTTAATTTTGGTCGATTCATTCATCTTTGCCTGAGCTTCCTCTCTCTCTCTCTCTCTCTCTCTCTCTCTCTCTCTCTCTCTCTCTCTCTCTCTCTCTCTCTCTCTCTCTCTCTCTCCCTCTCTCTCTCTTTCTCTATCTGATTCTCTATATTTTTTCTGTAAAGTCTTTCACCACTCTCTCTCTCACTCACTCTTTCTTTCTCTCTTTCTATTTCGCTCTCTCACTCACTCTTCCTCTTTTCTTTTGTCGTTAGCTTAATTGCACAGCTTTGCCTTTCAATTGTACTTTAATTTATATTTAAAATAAGGAAAGAAAAGTTTAATCATAGTAAAATGTGATATACAGAAGGAGAGTTCATTCTTTAGGGATATGTTTAATCTATCTTTAATACAGAAGGATAGAAAAGAGAGGGAGAGAAAGAGAGAGAGAAAGAGAGAGGGAGGGAGAGAGAGGGAGAGAGAGAGAGAGGGAGAGGGAGAGAGAGAGGGAGAGAGAGAGAGAGAGAGAGAGAGAGAGAGAGAGAGAGAGAGAGAGAGAGAGAGAGAGAGAGAGAGAGAGAGAGAGAGAGAGAGAGAGAGAGAGAGAGAGAGAGAGGTGCAGGAAAGATTGACGAGGGCAAATAACGATTTCCTATACACCAGAGCCAAATCCCATATTACAGCACAGAGCATAAGTAAGGGAAATCATCTTTGCTCAACGTTTATAAATTGCTGTCCTGTGGCCGAGCTAAATCCACACACCAGACCGACCAGTGAGGAAATTAGTTGACCTAAAGCAGGAAAACTAACATGCTGATGGTGCTTGCTGAAGATCAAGTTGGCGAGAAATAATTTCCTTTTGCAGCTTTAGCGGAGACAGAGGCGGAAGGAGGAGCAGGAGGAGGTGAAGAAGAAGAATAAGGAGGAGAAGAAGAAGAAGAAGAAGGAGGAGGAGGAGGAGGAGAAGAAGAAGAAGAAGAAGAAGAAGAAGAAGAAGAAGAAGAAGAAGAAGAAGAAGAAGAAGAAGAAGAAGAAGAAGAAGAAGAAGAAGAAGAAGAAGAAGAAGAAGAAGAAGAAGAAGAAGAAGAAGAAGAAGAAGAAGAAGAAGAAGAAGAAGAAGAAGAAGAAGAAGAAGAAGAAGAAGGGAAGTGTGTGTGAAAGATTAGAAACAGAAAGATATAAAGGTTGACGGACAGTGGGAGTGTGTAGAGAAATTATACGGAATATACTTATATCCATCTTCGCTATCTAGGATTTTCAAAACTGTTTTACCTTATCTTCATTTTGAAAGCTGAAAGATTGAACCTTTCAGGTCTCATTAATCTCAAATATAGATCAAACGATCGACAACTGTGTTTGGTTTGGAGATGTTTTCTAACATACTTTCTACCCTGACTTATTGCAACAATTTAAAGAATGAAATTTCAAAATCACGTGATCATATCTACATACAGCCATCTTTGACTATCATGTACAAAAACCTGTTGCAACAGTTGTAAGAATAACATTTCAAAATCACACAATAATAATTTTCTAAAAACAACCACCTTTGATTAGCTGAAGAAAGCACCTATTCAACAATTGGAACTATAAATTTTCAATATCGCGTGATCATAATTCTGCATACGACAACCTTTGAATAGTATACTATGCAAACACATTTTGCAATAGATGGAAAAATAACATATCTAAATCACGTGATCATGCTGACACAGCGTATGATCTGAAAGGATACGAGTCTTCTTCTGCAGTTCAAAATCCCATATTGTATGAGATAGATGAAGATTCCCGAGCGCAGGGGTGTCCAAACTTTTTGCAAAGAAGGCCAGATTTGGAGACATGAATGTCTTTGGGGGCCAACCATCCAGCCTGACATTCTTTGAATCATTATGGTTAAATTATTATTGATTTTATGACAAAGGCTTCGGCCTGTGGAAATTTGAACTCAGGCCGCATTTGGATCGAGGGCCGGACGTTGGACATGTCTGTTTAGGGGGTCATAAGGTTAGCTCTACCAAGCATTAGAAAAAAGGCTTGATTTTATTCTATAAACCCTTGAAAACTACTTGTTTAAACTGATTTTAAGATCTCGAACAATCGACCAGATCGGTTTATTCCAGAATGTTCAGGCCATTCTCATTTATAACGTGACTGCCTTTTGTTTTTCCCCACAGATCCTTTCATCAAGGTGTGCATCACTTCCGGTAACAAGAAGCTTAAGAAGAAGAAGACTTCCACTGCGCACAGTACACACTCCCCGACCTGGAACGAGGCTCTGGTGTTTAGCGTGAACCGCGAAAACTTGAGAACCATCGGCCTCGAAGTGTCCGCTTACCACGACAACAAGTTGGGAATCGATGACCTCATCGGCAAAATCCGGTTGTCGGCAAACTCCGACGAGGGCGTCCGATGTAGCGAACTGTTGAGAGAGAAGGGAATGCCGGCTAGATGGTATAGCTTAAGCTAGCCTAGCTCTAACGGGAAATGGGAAGGGATAAGGGGTGGGGTGGGGGGGAACGAAAATTTCTTTAAATGTGTATGTATGTGAGAAGATTGGGAGAAAGAGGTGGGATAGGGAAGGGGTTGGTTCAAAAGTTACTCTAAATTTGAGTGTGAATAGTGATATAAGTAAATATGGTAAAAGAGGGTATAGGAGGGAATTGATGGTATCCATTGCACGTGTATGTGAGTAAGAAAAAAAAAGGGAGCTGTAAAGTACGGCTTATTTTTATTATTGCTACTATTATATTATGTAGGCAAAATTTTCTTTATTTTCCTGATTTTCGCACTCTGCTTTGAACAATGCAACATACCCAGGTATTTCTGAAGAGTTTCTCAAATAAGTGTGACCTTCATTAAAGGCTCCTCTACTCGTCTGAATTCTGCTTCTGGCGACTCGTGTTTGAGGAAGGACCTAGTTGTTAATGTGATATAAACTGTTTTCTGTGATTCGTCAACTGATTTACCATAGTTACAAACCGTAACCCTGCGGACGAAGATCAAAGTTGTTTCTGGTATAGTTTTGCTTGTTCTTCTTTCTTTTTTTTTTTTTTTTGGCATTTTTCATATTTTGAAATATACTGCTATTCCCCAAGGGTAAAAGTTGGTTAAAAAAACAAACAACTTAAAAGAAACATTACCTTATAACATTGATAGAGGTCTAGAAAGACATAAGATCAAGTCAACCGCATTTGTTTCAAAACTAATTGCATTTCGAATATAAATCAATGTTTACATATTCCTCTTTTCAATTTTTAATAGAATAAAGCGGCTCTGAATTGTGACATGAATAAAAATTTCAATAATAATAACAACAATAATGAAAATAATAAGAATAATAATAATAATAATAATAATAATAATAATAATAATAATAATAATAATAATAATAATAATAATAATAATAATAATAATAATAATAATAATAATAATAATAATAATAATAAAACTACTACTACTACTACTACTACTACTACTACTACTACTACTACTACTACTACTACTACTACTACTACTGCTACTACTACTACTACTACTACTACTACTACTACTACTACTACTACTACTACTACTACTACTACTACTACTACTACTACTACTACTACTACTAATAATAATAATAATAATAATAATAATAATAATAATAATAATAATAATAATAATAATAATTAGAAATAATAACATTCTGCTACTGACAGTGCCATTAAAAAGATAAAATTATAAAAAAAAAAAAAAATCCTGATAACAAACCATAACAACAATGATAATAGAAAGCAGAACACCAATATTGGCGACAACATCATTGTGTTGTAATCAGACGATGAAGATCAGATGGTTACCAAACTTTTCTGTTGTACAATGAGAAACATATGTAATAATCATTATTATTTCATATTTTATTTTGTATTTCTGTGTCTGACCTGTCCCTGTCTTCAAAGCCTTCTTCCCGGTACAGAGATTTGTGTTCGAACCCGCTCCGTTTGATAAAAAGTAGCAGCTGGACGACTTTTGACTTCTTCTCTATGTTGAGCCATTTTAAGCCATATTCCATTATAATTGGTGGAGTATATTACATTCATCAACAGAAAAAAAAGAGTGTGTTATGAGATATCTTGCTTTAATGTACTGTGAAGAAGAAATGGTGTATCATTTGTACCTAAGAGAGAGAGAGAGAGAGAGAGAGAGAGAGAGAGAGAGAGAGAGAGAGAGAGAGAGAGAGAGAGAGAGAGAGAGAGAAACAAAGACAGAAGGACAGACAGATAGACATAGGGAGAGGTATGTAGGAGATTTATGGACAGAGATAAAGAGATTTGATAGTAAAAAAGATTTCAGCATAATGTAATTCATGTAGTGCGAGATGAGGAGAGAACATAAGACGAAAGTGGTAATCCACGGAAAATACAGAGAGCGAGAGAGAGAGAAAGAGAAAGAGAGAGAGAGAGAGAGAGAGAGAGAGAGAGAGAGAGAGAGAGAGAGACAGACAGACAGACAGACAGACAGACAGACAGACAGACAGACAGACAGACAGACAGACAGACAGAAGCGACTATCAATAGAAATATACAGAGTAATAAAAGGCAGAAGCAAGCCGGCAGTATGAAAGGTGGAATAGAAACCATAAAAATAAACTTTTTTTCTTGTACAAAACTATTAAACAGTTGCAAATAAACCGAAACGCTACACGGTTTTCTGCGACATTGACTATTTTTACACAACATACCAAAAAGAGGTAATTTGTGCAGACCAGTTTCTTGGATGTTTTTTTCTTCTAACTTACCTTTTCTCTGATTGTTTTCTCATGCCCAACGCCCGCCATTCCTGAGACACACCTCCATCACACTAGCTCTGTTACCCCAGCCTCTGTGAATAAGACTTAACAACACAAACGAAATGTTCAATGTATTTAGAACCCTAATAATTATATTGTTAAATAAAATCTGAAAATATTATTTTGGCTCTTCTGAGTGTGTTTTCTTTTCTTTCTTTATTGTCCTTTACGTTGTACTTAATGTTAAGATCTTTTTTTTTTTTGGGGGGTTTGTGTACTTTTTCTTGGACTGGTTTCTGTTTCTTGTTTCTACGTGTGTGCGTGCCTGTTTAGAAATCATCTGTCTATATATCTATATTCCAAGGTCTAGCAATAAATTGAAGAAAAATATAACATGAGTTTCAGAGCTTTTTCAAAGAACCATCTGCCTTCGGCCGGATCAAAAGGTTAGCGTCAGATCGATATTGTCACATGGGTATGATGTCAGTCAAACGAAACTTCAAAGCAATTTAGAAAAAAACTTTCATTATAGTTTTATCATTAAAAAAAACATAGGTTAAATAATACAAAAACTATTTATGCCCACGGAAAAAGAAATGTTGGATTTTCAATGGTCTTTTAACGTAATTAAGTATGTAATAAATCAAAGCATTAACTAAATAAATACCAAGGGATGAACAATTGAAGTCGAAAATTAAAAAAAAAGAAACAGCAACAAACAAAATTCAGACGAACTTCACGCCAATAACAGTTCCTAGTGGGCCTATCAAGACTAATTAACGTTTGAAAATTAATTCAGCGAAACCTAGGGAGATCATGCTCTGATTAGTTGATAAATAAACTGGAAGTAAATATTTGATGCTTACTGAATCCATGTTTTTATTCGACTGTAACAATAACACATTGAATACAGGACATTATGGCGTCAAACTGATGATTACTGACAAAATGTGCCAAAGTTGGTTGAATTCTTATCGATATTTTTACAAATTATATTGTGAGAACTATACCATCAACTTATCTAACAGATTTATATTATACATACATATATATATATATATATATATATATATGTGTGTGTGTGTGTGTATAAAGTAATGTGTCGCAGCAAACTTCAGAGACTAAAAAAACGAATAATTTGCGATTGGAGAATACAGCACAAATTTTGAAGATAAGGCAGTTTAAATCATTTGAAAAGAAAAAAGAGAGATAGAGATATAGAGGCAGACATACAAACAGGCAGGCTGAGCGCCAGACAGAAAGGCAGAGAAGGGGTGAGAGATAGAGAGAGAGAGAAAGAGAGAGAGAGAGAGAGAGAGAGAGAGAGAGAGAGAGAGAGAGAGAGAATGAGAGGAAGAAAGGCAGACATAGAGACAGGCAGGTTGATAGGCTTACAGATAATGAGAGAAAGAGAGGGAGAAAGAGAAAGACAGACAAGCAGCCAGAAAGATAGCCAGGGATGCAGATATGCATTTAGGAAGGTTGAAACACAGACATAGACAGAAGCAAAGATAGGGAGACAGCGTGAGAAAAATAGAGAGAGAAAAATAAGACAGAGACTAATAATACTCAGACATCTAAAATGATTTGTGATTTTTTTTTAAATTATTTTTTTAGGAAAACGGCTCTATAAATTATTTCATGTCTTTCATTTCTTGTGTCTGAAATGCAACGTTAATGGCGGGTTAAGAATCATGCTCTGTACTTTTAACGAGAAAGAAACTCCCTAAAAAAGGCTGTACACAGTAATAATTTTCCCCGCCTGTTTCTAGTTTTACTTTCGCTTTCGTCATTCCATTTCGTTCTCTTTCCGCTAAAGCTGTTACAATTAAATTTTCCCTCTCTCCTGGCAAATTACACAGTTGAGGATTTCTCTGGCAGGTTTATTCCCACTTTTCTGAGCATGGCTCACCCCACGTGATCCAGAGACCCCTGTGATTGGTTACGTCTGACAAGACAGCCCCGATGATTGGAGGACAGCTCCGGATGTGCGGGTTCTCATTAACACAGGAGAAGATAATTTATAGTACAGATAGTTTGCTTTTTTTTAAGCGAGAGAGACAGAGAAAATTGGGTCAGATAAAAAAGAGAAGATGAAGAGAAAGGCGAAGAAAAATAGAATGACAGACTAAGCATGCAGATGTCGCGATGGGCAGACAGTAGAGGTGACAACCGTACAGGCAGACATGCAAAAAGAGACCAAAACAGCGTGGTATAAGACTAGACGGGATGAAAACCCCCATCGGCAAAAATATCCCCAAAGTTATTGTCCTGGAAACATAATCTCTTTGCTGCCAAACGTTATGAGCCGTGCCGCTTGCAGAACTCTATACTTGTAATACATTTTTTTCTTTCATTTCTTTCTTTATAAAGTCTCTTTTGCTTCGGTTTTTATTATTGCTTCTATATGTCTATCCTCAATCCATACCATTCTATAGCAGAGATTTTTGTTGAGTGCTCTGCGAATGTCGATTCTTTTTTCTTACTTTCCTCGCTTTTTTTTTTGTGTGTGTTTTATTGAAACCAGACACGTTTTTCAAGATTTGGGATTTAACATCAACTCCCATTTCTGTAAACGGCCTTTAACGGTAAAAGTTAAATCTAGGGAAAATGGAAAAAAAAAAGTTCAGACTGTGCGATCTTTAATGGTTGGAACTAATGATGAAAATGAAGAAAAAAATTTTTTTAAAATTACTTCTTGGAAAAAAAATTAATTTTTAGAATGCGAAAAGAGTTTTGAATGGGGGTGGGGGGTGGAAAGGGGTTGACAGAGAAATAGGGTATAAAACGATATTTTTTTTTTTTTAATTCAAAATATAAAGGATAAGCAGACATAGGAAGAGAGACTAAGAAGCTGAATTGACCAAGTATGGCATGTGTGTCTTCTCAAAAGATAGTGTTGAAGGTTTGAAAAAAAAATTTAAAAGTTTTTAAGTTAAAAAAAAACAACAACATTTTTTTCCTTTTCTTTTCATAGTAATTATTTTTAACTCTGCCTCGCTTCCTTATCATTTCTTACTATTTCTGTTTCCCCGGCGCTGCCTGTTTACACTTTAGATTTATTTTTCAGTTGCAAGGCTTGCCGTATGTTTTACTGCATGTGACATCTTTCAATCTCTCAATCCACTTTCTATTCTGGTCTGTCTTCAGTTTTTTTTTTGTTTTTGTTTTTTGTTTTTTAGTGTGATTTTGTTCTGTCTCTCTTTCTGAGTCCCGGGGTTTAAAGTTTTAAAAATCATTTTAAGATCGAATCGAAATCATTTCCGTCTAGCTATCTTTGTCGACTATAAATATTATCTTCCTTATCTTCCTTAAAAAATCTTAGATTTTCTTTTTAATTTTAAGAAAAAATATTGCCTTAATCTAAAAGGAAGCAAGCACAACTAAATCTGCTCCAGTTGAAATCCAAAAGCATCAATTGTTCTATTATATTTTTTTCAAAAAACAAAAAGAAAAGTGATAAAGAGCAGATGCTCCTGCTATAGTTAAAATTTTTTCTGTTATTCGTTATTTCATTGTTCTACGCATCGTGACAAATTTCATCATCACTACAAGCTGAAAAACCCATTCTTCGGACGGGACTCTGGTGTCAATTTCGAGGGCTGGGATGGCGTGTATGCTTTAATTGGCTTGCAAATGGTATTAATATTTATCCTTCTACTCAAATGATCCAGATCTATGCCCCCACCTATCTATCTTCACCTAGAATATGGATATCTCGATAATTCTTATTCTAAAGGCTTGGTTTAGATGGTCCTGGTTTTGGGCCCAGCTCCATTATAAGTAGATTATTATTATTGTTATTGTTATTATTATTATTATTATTATTATTATTATTATTATTATTATTATTATTATTATTATTATTATTATTATTATTATTATTATTATTATTATTATTATTATTATTATTATTATTATTATTATTATTATTATTATTATTATTATTATTATTATTATTATTATTATTATTATTATTATTATTATTATTATTATTATTATTATTATTACGATCGTTTCAATTTAAGTTGAAAACAAACAACCACTCAATGTTTAGATATTTCTCCCTATCTCACAGACACACGTGAGGTCAATGCTCTACAACAAGGAAAACACTCGATAGATTGATACAGAAAACAATCTTGAGATTGCGCTGTAGGACCAAGGTAAGAAAGATATCCCGGGTGTCCCTGAGGCTTGGACCATAATACATCGCATAGCATCTCGCGTTGCTATGCGCATGCGCCGGAAGTAGGTGAACCTCAGTGAAGCTGAGACCAGTAGATGGATCCCGACTTTTCTTAGATTTTAGATGATCTGGTCTGTATGTCTACAAATCTTATCTACGTGATATTTTGCGGATGCAAATTCTTTTTCATTTATCTTTGTGCACTGAAAGTAGTAGAAAGGACTGTAAGGGGAAAAAATAAGTTACAGGGGAAAACAAAATTAATTCGAAAGAACCACCAAAAAATGCTCAAAGTGTGAAAGAAAAATTTTGTATCCGAAAATGGCACGAATAAGCGAATGTTCCATTTCTTGCCGAGATGGCTGACCGACAAAATAAAACCAAACTAGGCTAGTCTCCTTAAAGGTGTGGTTACATAAAGCGATTCGCAGTTAGCAATACCATTCCATAAAACGCTCTGACATCAAAACCAGCAATTCTTTTTCCTTGACATTTGTAGAAAACAGCAAATCTTTCTATTTTGTGCTGCAACTTTCGTCAAATCGCAAGCAAAACGAACTGGTGCAACTAGCGCCACAACATTTTGGCATGATGCTGCTAGCTGCAAATTGCTTCATGTATACACGCCTTTGCTTTAGAAAAATGTTATGCTATGACCTGTAAGAAATCTGAAATTCATTAGGAAATTCTAAGCACCTGAAACGAGATCCCGCCATATTTTTTTTTTAATTTATAATCTGAATCCAGTGCTTATTAGCTATGGCGGAAGTCTATGTTCCTATCGTGTCCGAGGAAAACGTTGTCTGTCCTTTCGTAACCTTTATATAATCACAGTTGATGAAAAGCAGTAATTAGTTTTCAGATACTCTACGGCTATATTATATTGCTTCACCGCATACGCAGCTTGGAATGTTCCAGAATACAATGAGTTCATTTGTATTTCATGGACATGGAATGAGCACTAGGTCTCTTGTACGCTGGAAATTGTTGGTTTGATTAAACTATGAAACTTAATATCTGCGGATTTTCAACAATATTGGAATTAATCAACTCTGGAACAGTTTGATAAGTCGGTTAAAGCGATCTAAATATATTACGTATTACCAAACAGAATCAGGTTATTCGGTGAGTAGCCTCGGGGAATTTCTAACACGACGATTTCTGAGAGAGACGCCAGATGGCTCAGTTGGTAGGGTTTTGACTTGTTTTCACGGGCACCGAGATCAATCCTGGATGATTCATTTGGTCCCTGGTTTACACCCCGTGTTGCCTGTACTATCTCTGGATTGCCCCCCCCCCCCCCCCCGAAAAAAAAACGAATAATGGTAAATTCCGAATAGATTATTCTTGGAAATTAAGAAGATGTAAAATTTTCTATGAACCCGTCAGAGGCAGTATGACTGTGGGTTTTTTTGTATTTCAAGATCTTTACAATCTTAAACTGGTAAATTAGTCAACCTTTGGGATTCCAACCTCGTCTTTGGAGATTTGGTTCAGCCTACAGTGGCCTTGAAATATCAATATAGAAATTGTCTTAGTTTTCTTCTTCTACTTATCTTCTACTTACTCTGAAAAACATATTAAACATATCTACAGTCGATATAATAAACTATCCTCTGAAGCGACGTGACGTTTTATGCCGTTACCTGGCATCCATGTTGAAAGCAGTTTAGCGGGAGCGCCTAGCTCTCCAGTGATTTCATGTCACAATAGATTTCGACAAGAGACCTTTGATTCTTTTTCAACGGGAAAACATTCAAAAAATTTTCGTAAGGACCAAACTCATTATGTTCAACTTTTTAAGGTTATTTCTACTTTGCAACAAGTTCCAGAAACTGGATCTAGATCTGATTTTTATTACTAGGTACTACTGTTCACCGTCATCATGGCGAAGCGTTTAGGTACTAAGCAGGTGTTCAGAGAAGGAGACAGAAGAATATTATTGGATGAAGTTCAGAGATCGGTTCACTCAAAAGGCTTTGCCTTTCAATGTTGACGTCATCAGAGCTGTGCACCCAACAAGTCGTTTCTTTTACCACTCTTTCTAAAGATACTTTTAAACGTTTATCAGAAGTCTATGAACTCCCTCAAATAATGTCTAAAGGAGCAATGCTTTGCATAACTGCGCATTTAGTCATGATAATAAATGTTTTAAAAGATTCACGAAAAGATTTTGATTTCACAAAAGAGCAATTTTCTTATTCCAGCTAGTGTGCCTCCACAAATAAATCTCAACTCGGTGGAAAATATCCAGCAACCCAAACGCCAAAAATCTAAATTATGTCGCCCATACATCTATTGTGAAAGCTCATTTGCGGCCAAGTTTTTTTTTTTACCATTAGATTCCATCCTCTAATAAAATAGATAAAGCATTGTGGGAAACATATGAACTGTTTATTATGGAATTCTATTAAATTTAAAGTTAGTTTAAAGTCAATGGTGTACGAAATTAGCAATTTAGGATGGCAATAAAGAGGGATTTGATAGGGTTGATAAACAATGTTTGGGTAAAAGATTTCTATTTTTTTTCTTCTTGTGCGGATCGTTGGTAAGGAACTCTTATTACTATCAGCATTTTAAAGTCATTCGGAAAAATAAATATGGCTCAAGTCTCTGTTTGTCGATCATAACTACGTTTTTCTAAACTGGTCTTTTTTATTTTTTTGCTCAAAAGTGATATTCTATGTTTTTTTCTAAAAAATTAATCTCTTCTTTTCAAAGCTTCTTTCGAGTGACATTGTGGAAAGGAGTGAAGAAAAGGTTAAAATGACCTGATTTAGATTTCATCAGCGCCCCCCCCCCCCTCCTCTCTCTCTCTCTCTCTCTCTCTCTCTCTCTCTCTCTCTCTCTCTCTCTCTCTCTCTCTCTCTCTCTCTCTCTCTCTCTCTGTCTCTCTCTCTCTTTCTCTCTCTCTCTATCTATCTATCTATCTATCTATCTCTTTCTCTCTCTTTCTATGTATCTATCTATCTATTTATCTTTCTCCGTCCTTTTTTCCCTTCTCTCCCTGTCCCTTCTTTAAAATTAAAATCTGTTCGTGCACGTATGTGTCTGTTTTTCCCTCCTTTTACCTCTCCCCCTCCCTCTCTTCCTCTCAAAACATCACTCATTACGCTCCCAATTTTAATAAAATCAGAAACTCCCCCTCATAAACTATTTGCCTATGCCTCTCACTGATAAAAGCCTTAACTCCGCCGATCCATCATTTTCCGTGTAGAGGACGGCGCTGCGAGAAATTCCAGTCGGAGCCGAACGCCACTACTGTGTACGAGACACGTCCTGGTCTATAGGCCTGTCCTCCCACTCACTTGCCAGGTTGTCCATACACCAAGTTCTGCTCACTCGACTATGGCTAATGGGACTCTATACCAACACACGCTTCTCTCGGGACAAACCGCCTGCGGTTAGTTCTCCTTTTTTATTTTTTTATTTTTTTT
This sequence comes from Elysia crispata, assembly GCA_033675545.1. Lineage (NCBI taxonomy): Eukaryota > Metazoa > Mollusca > Gastropoda > Plakobranchidae > Elysia > Elysia crispata. The sequence goes on along the minus strand of JAWDGP010006827.1, from coordinate 314,564 downwards.
TTGGCCTTTTTTAATTTTTTTAAACCCTTTTGATTTAGACTGAGTAAGTTTCGGATTTGTTACGCTGGTACGGGGTTCTTGATAAAGAGAACCAAATTTATAACGCGCTGCCTACGGAAAAGCGGAGGTGTAAAGTTTGTGTAATATTGTGGGTAGGTGTGAGGGGAGGAGTTAGGGGTTTAGGGTTTTGTTTTGTTTTTGGAGAGGGGGGGATTTTTATAGCTACGTATTGTTGTTACTGTATGCAAGACTTTAACTTTGTGTTAGTCCGTGTCAGGAATAACATAAAACTTATATTATAATCAGGCCAGAACTGAATTTTCCTTTTTTTTCAGTTGTTTAAACTTTAACTCAGAAGTTAGCCGTGATGTAAGTGTACGTGGGAGGTGGTGTTGGATAAGGGGGTGGGACCGATAAGTTTCCAAAATAAAGCCTTAGACTACCATATTTCTCTCTCTCTCTCTCTCTCTCTCTCTCTCTCTCTCTCTCTCTCTCTCTCTCTCTCTCTCTCTCTCTCTCTCTCTCTCTCTCTCGCTCTCTATTTCTATTTTTTACCTCTTCCCCCCCCCCCCCTCTAATCCCACCCCATTGATCCCCAATAAGCTTGAAAAAAATATTTAAATAAATGAGCAAAGTACACATTAGCTCATTTGTGTTGGTAAAAATCAATTTTACCCATTAAATTGAAATTTTCTGTAATTCTTTTTTCCCTAACTTAGAATTCCTATACTGTCCTTTTTTTTATTGATATTACTGCCAATACCCCTTGGCGGAATTAAGGTACTTTCGGCAAATATCAAAATTGTGATCCGATCTCTATGTTTTCATGGAGTTTCCAAGACTCGTGAACCCAGGACCATCATGATATTCTGATGACTAAAGCGGTCACGCTTAAACTTTCAATCCCGTAATTTGAAAGTGTGAGTCAGGCCGTTTTTTGTTGGATAGGTTTGGAAGAAAAGAGATTAGATTCTTCTTTTTTTATTTTTTTTTTTATTTTTTTTTAGCTGAGCCACTTCCTTTTAAAGCTTTATTCTATCGAGAAATAAACAAGACAATTTTTGTTGCGGTTTAGCAAAGTGTGCAACCACGTTGACGTGCTGAATATATAAAGGACTGTGTTTTTGGATTTTTTTTTAAACCAAGAAATATGAGAATCGTTTTGAAGCAGGGACATTTCTCCGAGGTAAAGTTTTTTCGTTGCTAAAATAGCATTCTCAAAAGGAGCAAATTTTTTCCCCTCAAACTGACACAACACTTGACGTAAATATTTCAAAACGAGGCTGAACCCGAAACCCTGTAAAAGCTAGAGAATAGAATAAAGGTATACAATTTGAAATCCTTGCATCTCTTTTTCTTTAATCTCTTGAAAATCAAAAGAAAAAAAAAGCCTATGCTTACTCGCCATCACGAGGCCATAGACAGGGCAGACAATTCACATTTATTTGCGCCTCGGCTCTGGCTTTGATATTGAAGCTTTTCAGTAAAGAATCAATACGCAAAGCGAAATCTTTCGGTCTTCAAATGGCTTGACATTGTACGGAGGTGAATCGGAAAACGATTGCGGCCGTTTCGAAAGGTTACGGCATTGAGAGGGGAGAAAAAAAGAAAGATGAGAGGAGGGAAACTGTTTAAAGTTTGGATTCTCATTACAGAGCAAGAGGGCAGTAATATGGTTAAGGTCAGGGGAGAGTAGAGTGCTTCAGAGAAGTGTGTGGGCGTTGGGGGACTGCTTGGAGAAAAGTAAGGAAATTGAGAGAGGGTAGAAAGAGGGAGGGATGGAAGGAGAGAGAGGGGGGGGGAAGGGAGAGAGAGAGAAAGATAGATAGATAGAGAGAGAGAGAGAGAGAGAGAGAGAGAGAGAGAGAGAGAGAGGTTGAGAAAGGAAGAGAAATCATAGGTTGAACGAGAGATACTATAAGAGGTAGAGAAACAGACATGTTGCGTAAAGAATAAGTTTGAGTAATAGAAAGATGGATGGACAGACAGACAAGCTGATGGGGAAATATATGGATGTAGAGTAGATAAATAGATGGGAACAGAATTATAAATAGACATATAAAA
>JAWDGP010006827.1:237500-307500 GCA_033675545.1 Elysia crispata | reverse complement strand
AGTGCCTTTTTTTCCACTTTGCACACTTCAATCAAAGTCATCTTTTTCTTTCAATCTTGTAAAGAATGTGTACAGGTTTCAAACCATCTGATACACGTTTCTTTTGGTTTCAATCAAATCTGATGATAATTGGTGCGCAGATCGTTACTCAAAATTATTTGCAGGTTAATAAATTGAGGAACTGGCAAAGCAACAAAACTTTTGCCACAAAAAAAAAATTGAAAGAAAAAAAAATGATTTTTTCAGACTTTCATATCACGGTCGATAGCTTCAGACCAGCCAATTTATAACGCTTGGAGTATTCCATGAGTCTCACACAAACAATCCACAATGTTTTGTTTAGAAAACATGACTGAACATCTCTGAATGATACTGGTCCACTTGGTGGAAGATGATGTATGTTTGATGTCTGTTTGATCTTGTAGATTCAATCAATCGTAAACTTTGCTTTATCTTGGTTTTTTTTTATTTAATTCGCCCAACCTTTTCATAAACAACGTATGCTATTATGGGGATGGGGTTTCTTTCGTCTTGAAAATAATTATGGCTTGAGATTTTCCATGTCTTTCCTCGAGCTTAGCGTCTTAGCTACTCAGCAAACTTTATCGTGCTGTGCAAGATATGCGATACGGACATGCTGCTCTCAATACTTGCACAACGTATCATTCTTCAAAACATAGCGCCTCAATACATTTAATATTTTCCCCCAAACCATACTAAAGACTACCGATACAGATTTGGACTAAAAAGAAATAAACCTCGAAAAAGGTCAAGTTGCCCTTTCCCTAAAAGTATTAGCCAGATCCAGAACTTGTTGAGTATATATATATATACTTTTTTTTATAATATTTTTTTGCTTGCCCTTCTCGTTTCACAATTTCCTGGCAATAGACGTACAATCCGCTTAGCACAATCTAGGAGAAGCACTTCAACCTAAAATATTCACCCGAGAAAACGGTGGAGAGTAAAGTGAATTACGGTAGAATGGAAAGCTTAACATCTATTAGACTGGGGACCGCTGTCGTGATGATGTGTTTTGCTAACACTCTTTGGTTTGGTAAGAGAGACAGCAAGACCAGACACCGGGAGAGTGAGGAGGGCGAAACCGATTTCAAGGAACCAACTACATGGATATTCGAACCTTATTTCGGTTCAGAGTGGAGAATGTCTCGGTTCTTGGCGAGCGTTACGGAAAGCTTCAAGCGGTAGGTGAAACTTTTGAAAGATCAAATGAGATCAGGACACATTGGAGAGACGAAGAACACGTTGTTGTAATGTCATTTCGTCTTATTAGAAAGGCTTTTTTTTATTGATTCAAAACATCTATGTTGAACATATTGAAGAATTTGGGCTGTCGTGCTGATGGTATCAGGAGAGTATTGAGGTCACAGGACTGTTATACTCATGGTATCAGGAGAGTAATGTCTGTTATGCTCATGATATAAGGAGAGTTTTGATGTCTTATGATAGTCATGCTCATGGTATCAGGAGAGTATTGAGGTCTAAGGTCTGTTATGCTCATGGTATCAGGAGAGTATTGAGGTCTAAGGTCTGTTATGCTCATGGTATCAGGAGAGTATTGAGGTCTAAGATCTGTTATGCTCAAGGAATCAGGAGAGCCATGCTCATGATGTCAGGAGAGTATTGATGACATAGGATAGTCAAACTCATGGTATCAGGAGAATATTGATGACTTAGGACAGTCATGCTCATGGTAACAGGAGAGTATTGAGGTCACAGGGCTGTTATGCTCATGGTATCAGGAGAGTAATGTCTGTTATGCTCATGATATCAGGAGAGTTTTGATGTCTTATGATAGTCATGCTCATGATATCAGGAGAGTTTTGATGTCTTATGATAGTCATGCTCATGGTATCAGGAGAGTATTGAGGTCTAAGGTCTGTTATGCTCATGGTATCAGGAGAGTATTGAGGTCTAAGGTCTGTTATGCTCAAGGAATCAGGAGAGCCATGCTCATGATGTCAGGAGAGTATTGATGACATAGGATAGTCAAACTCATGGTATCAGGAGAGTATTGATGACTTAGGACAGTCATGCTCATGGTAACAGGAGAGTATTGAGGTCACAGGGCTGTTATGCTCATGGTATCAGGAGAGTATTGATGACTTAGGACAGTCATGCTCATGGTATCAGGAGAGTAATGAGGTCTTAGGACAGCCATGTTCATGGTATCAGGAGAGTTTTGATGACTTAGAGCAGTCATGTTCATGGTGTCAGGAGAGTAATGAGGTCTTAGGACAGCCATGTTCATGGTATCAGGAGAGTTTTGATGACTTAGGAGGACAGCCATGCTCATGCTATTAGGAGAGTAAACTATATATCACGCGATATAGAACTTATAGGCGCATCAGAGTTGGTAAGTCCAAGTCCATGTTGTTCTGAGGTGGAGACGTTTGCAAAATCTGTAAGTGAGAACCAATTACGTCTTCACTCGATGCATACAATAAAATCGTAAAAGTATATGCATCAATTTGAAGACGTCTCGGTCTAGTGCAGAAAAATATCACTGAAACAGTATAAAAAATAATAAGTAATCAATAAAAGAATAGAAATCGAGCCCGACTAAATTCGATTCTCCGATCTCGAATCTTATTGAGACGAGTTCACGGATCCACCGAATCTGGAAGATTAGATTACTTCTTGCTCGACCTTACACGGATCTAGACGGGAAATAGAACCAGGACAGACGTGGAATCAACCTGGTTTCTGCGATAATCAACGTCTTGATTGGCTGCTCCAGGGTTTGAGCCAGACTTCACCCGGGGGAGGGGGGAGAGAGTCAGAAGAAGAGAGAGATGGTAGAAGATGAAGTTTACAGTGAATAATGATGAAGACAGGATAGATCGAATGTTGTAGTGAGATGTACTTATTTTTAATAGGGAGATGAATAAAAAAGTACATAGGTAAGATTTTCATATAGGTTGGTAGATAGGCAGATATTTAGGAAGATATATTATATATTTGATTGATAGATAGATAGATAGGTCAATGGTTAATATACAGCGAAAAACACGTCAGACAGTTTGAAAGAGAGATAAAGAGTGAGAGAGAGAGGGAGACAGACAGACAGACAGACAAACAGACATACAGTCAGACAGTCAGACAGGCAGGGTCAGACAGACAGACAGATAGACAGATCTATAGACAGAGGGAGAGACAGAGAAAGACAGACAGACAGGCCGATAGACAGAGACAAACACACAGCAGAGATTGACAAACAGATAGACAGACAGACAGACTGAAATAAAGAGAGATATATAGATAGATAGACAGAGCAAGACAGAGATAGACAGACGGATAGACAGGCCGGTGGACAGAGACAGAGACAGATTGTTGAACGTAGCCAAACTGTATACATAAACGAACCGATCAAGAGTATTCTCACCTCCACCCTCCTCTCTCTCTCTCTCTCTCTCTCTCTCTCTCTCTCTCTCTCTCTCTCTCTCTCTTTCTCTCACACACACACACACACACAGCCTCTTTTCTCATGCCACAAACTGTACCACTTCTGTTCTTAATCAAACACACCACTCCCCCCACCCTCTCTTTCTCTCACTCTTTCTCTGTCTGTCTGTCTGTCTGTCTGTCTGTCTGTCTGTCTCTCTCTCTCTCTCACACACACACACACACACAGCCTCTTTTCTCATGCCACAAACTGTACCACTTCTGACAGATCTTAATCAAACCCGCCACTCCCACCCCCCCCCCTCTCTCTCTCTCTCTCTCTTTCTCTGTCTGTCTGTCTGTCTGTATGTCTGTTTCTGTCTCTGTCTCTGTCTCTGTCTCTGTCTCTCTCTCTCTCTCTCTCTCTCTCTCTCTCTCTCTCTCTCTCTCTCTCTCTGTTTCTCTTTGTCTCTCTCAGCCTCTCTTATCATGTCACAAACTGTACAACCTTTGATCCTAATCAAGCAAGCCACCAGCCCCTCTCTGTCATCATCATACTCTTCATAAGGTAGACAGATAGGAACAGGCATCCTGCCTCGATATGATTGAATTTTGCAGCAACCTGATCTTGATATGATAGGAATAGTTCAGCTTCGAACATGTTGGAGGGGAAAGGTGTGTGAAGGGGAAAAATAAAGTGGGAAGGGTTTTTTTTATTGATTCACTAGAAATAAAGAGGTTTATAAATCATTTTCTATTTGTTGTTTTTTTTTTACCATAAAATATTGAGCATTTTTGTATTCTTGATAGTGGATTTTATTCCTATTGTTTACGATTTTTCTGACATAATTGACCATGCTACGAGTCAGTAATTTTTGAAAATATGACGGTCATTGATTTGCCATCTGTTTTAAACGAACGAGAACCTTGGATTTTATAAGAGACAAAACATGGCGCAATATCCCTAAGCCGACATTTTACTGTTATAAGTATTCAGAAATCCAAGACTTAATATCCAACAATAATGTCGTGTTTGCTACAACCTTGCGAAACGCATTAGCTGTAACTATTACGATTGTTTAAGTCCGCTGCAATTACTATACCTACAATACCACACGCCTCCATTCCTAAAAGCTTAAGAGGTTGTTCCTAGATGGAATCCATATGAAAAACCATATGCCCTGGAGAAACGGAACGGAACAACAATCTCTCTCTAGAGGGAAACCCGTGGACAAGGCAATTAGGAAAGTGGTTGGCTAGTTAAAAGGGCGGACCTCTAGATACTACAGACAACGGACAAAATAAGAGACATTTTCCTGGGGCCAGATTTCCTCAGAGATTTGCAAGTCATGATAAAAGCTTTTTTTGTGACATTGAGAGTGACGGAGTAAAACCTTGGGTACAGAGAGAAGCGCAGGTTTGTGTGATACATAAACTCAGAGTTAAGGAGTTGTTGAAGTGTTAGTGAAATTATGTTCCTTAATTTCTATTGGATTTACTTTTATTATTGTGAGCTGGTATCCTGTGTCCATATATTATGTTTAATAAGCTTTTAACTTTGTTGTGTCCTAATTTTAGAATATAATAGATTATAGCTTTCTCCTCCCTTTCTCTCTCTCTCTCTATGTCTCTTTCTCTGTCTGTCTGTCTGTCTCTCTCTCTCTCTCTCTCTCTCTCTCTCTCTCTCTCTCTCTCTCTCTCTCTCTCTCTCCTTCAGCATTGCATAACATTATTATATACGACAGTTATATTTTTTACAAAATATCACCCAAAAAGTTTTGCTTAGTTTTAAGGTTATGGTAAAATATTGATGTAAAACTTGAATGTGTGGGCTTAGCCACGCTAAAAATGGTTATTGTCAGCTATTACCTGTTTATGATATCTGCTTCACAGCCAGTTCAAACGCCATTTGCCCCGCTATTTTGAACAAAACAGGCTTGAAACAGAGAGAGCATAATTATTGCGTACTGAGAGGCCACACAATGAAATTTACGATCAAAGAAGAGCTCCGCAAATTCAACATGGCTGAGCCAGTTCCTGGTCAAACTTCTTCCTCCTATCATGCCGTGGCTTCGATTCACCCGACGGTACAGCTTGGAGCGGCTTTGTGTCTGACCTAAGAACAGAGCAGACTTCAAACATTTCTGGAGAGTAAATGAACTCGGCGAAGAGCGTCTTGCACTGTATGAGTTCATTTTCCACCTGCGGTTGATCCGATGAATTCGGAAATGTCTGATTTAAAAAAAAATATAATTTATAGATTTTAATAAGACGAGTTGGCCTAAAAAAATTATATGATCCTCATAGAAAACGCATATATCTAGATTTTCAAGAATGTTGCATCCAGATATCGAACCATCTGGATATCACTGAATAAGATTGGGGTCTCGGCTTTTCAGCCTATGTCAAATAACGACGGCTCGTTATTTTGGAGGGATAACGAAAAAAGCCTGTCACCGTTTCTGTAATTATAGTGAAAGGGTTATAACAGTAGCTGAACAAACCTGCCTTTAGGGCTGAAGGTAGTAGGAGGAATATTATTTATGATAATGCTCAAACCAGAGATTTATTTGAGAGTGCTTGCTGCGACACCTATTTATAGAAATTCTGACTGACAGGATATTAGAATTGTACGCCCTTGAGTCATAATTATATGCCATGACGTCACTACCTCTAACAAGGTCCAGTGAATCGTTCCTCAAAAGCGTTTAAAAATTTTAGAGGCATCTAGCTTACCTCCTAGATTCTAGATGCTATTAATAGATTAGAGGCGCGGGATTTGTCAGCATTGGGGATAGTAATGGATGTGTAATTTCTTAAAGGTCATAATTCGTCGCAAGCTTCTTGTAGACATTGAAAAGGTCCATTTGGCGTGACCTGGAGCTACCGCGGTTCAAGGCCAACCATTTCGGTACGGATTGCAACAATTTCCAACCAGGTACACCTTTCTCACGATCCACAAATGACAATATTGTGTTCGTGCTCTGCACTAGATTATATAATTTGAAGAGGCGAAAAAAGGGTCAGTCTCCACATTTTATCTGTGTTTTCGTGTTAATTCAATAACAATTGTTTTATTCTTGCGGACTTTCAACAAGGTGACCTGCACATCATTTTATTTCAGAAACTTATCGCTGAACACCACTCGCTGCAGCTGAAAATTTTAACATGGCCATAAAATTAGTGCATTAATGTTTAATAGAAAACTGGGAAACGAAGTTAATGATAATCACTTTGATCTTTTAGATACGTTTTTATATCGTGAGCGAGTCTAAAAAAGTTTTAAAACTTTGGAAAAAAAAGTATGTTCTAAACGTTAGGCTCTGATACGCGCTTTAAATATCTATAAATAAAATGTTAAGGTGCGCATGTCAAAGATTAAATTAACCATCTCAATGTAATGGGCAAAATAAAATCATTTGTCTTTTCTTTTAAAATTTGATAGCGCATCCATTTACAATGATCTCCATACTTCATGATAGGAAAACGACATAATCATAATGTCACTTGCAAACCTTAATATCTCTTGGCTCATGATTCTGGTAGAAATTTTCTAAATGACAAACTATAAATTAAATTAGATCATCAAAAAGCAAACGCCCATCAAATCGCATTTCGCAATGTTTTTCAAGTGAATCACAATGTCTGTTGTATATCACAGTGGTATCATACGGTTTGGAGCAATTGAGTTCTTGTTTTCATTTTATTTTCCAGTAACTCTCATTACTTATTGATACACAGATCAACTCTAAAAACACATTTATCTTACGATTTATTAAAAATGATAAATCTCAATTTGTCTAACTGGTACAGAAAGGTTAAGGCAACCAGGTTTTGTCGCCCCACACAAACACGTTGTTGGGATGGAATATGTAATGTCAAAGTTTATGCTGACATTTTGCCATATTTTTAAAGTCAATTGTTATGAAATCATGAGTTTATAGAAATGCTTTGCCATTTTGTGGGTGCCAAATCAGTAAACAGTTTTACCTTAACAAAGCGTTTTGAGAGGATTTCAAATTTCTAATCTGCTTCATAATTTTACGTAAAAGGAAAAATGACGTGAAGATAAAAAAAAAACAAAAAACAGAGAAGCAGTTATACACATAATTATTCACTCAAATTCATCATTTTCTTTTTCTTTTTTCATCTTGACGAGATCTTTCTTTTTCCTCTCTCACTTTCTCTTTCCCTCTCTGTCTTTCTTTGTCTCCCTCTCTCTCTTTCTCTTTCACTGCCATATATAATTCGCATTCTCTATTTCCTTTCTTGAAAAGAAACAACAACATCATTATCTACTACAACAACAACAACAACAACAACAACAACAACAACAACAACAACAACATCAACAACAACAAAATACCTTTGAATCAAATTCTATAGAAATCCAGTTATAGCATCTTCTATCCCGTTCGGACAAATATTTCCGATGAGGAGGATAGCTTTGAACAAACAGACCTTGATTAGGAGCAGCCAAATAGAGATGAGGAGGTGGACAGACTTTTTTTTGTTTATTTAGGGCCCAGGTTTTGGAAGTTTTCGTCAAAATGGAAAATGGAAAAGATAAAAAAGACCGAGAGAGATAGAAAAAAGAGAGAGAGAGAGAGAGAGAGAGAGAGAGAGAGAGAGAGAGAGAGAGAGAGAGAAAAGGGGGGGGGGTGGAGAGAGAGAAACAGAAAAATAAAAAGCATGTGTGTGTGTGGAATTTAACAAGAGACAAAGAGAAATATGGAAGAATATCTCTCTCAATTCATAAATATATATATATATATATATATATATATATATATATATATATATATATATATATATATATATATATATACATAAAGAGCCAACGAGATGACACAGGGACAGACAGAAAGATAGAAAAAAAAGTCGTCGAGAAAGAGAGATAAGGAAAAAAAGAAGTAAAGATAGTGTGAGCATAAAGTGAAAAACAAAGAGGGCAAAGAGAGCAGGAGGAAGAGAAATGAAGAAATAACAGAAAAAAAAAAAGAAAAATATATAGACTATGAGTTTGAACATAAATTAGAGGGAGAGAAAAAGAGAAAGATAAAAAGAGAGAAAGAGGAAAAAAAAAGAGAGAGAGAGAGAGAGAGAGAGAGAGAGAGAGAGAGAGAGAGAGAGAGAGAGAGAGAGAGAGAGACTGTTGGAAATATTTTTGTAAACTGTTATAGTTTAAGATAAAACTTTTAAACCCTACTCTCTCTCAAAATATTTTTTAAACAAATAAGAAGTTAGCTGACAATAAGGAAATGTACTACACATTAGAATCAAAAAATATATGTTAAGGCATTTCATCAAAGTTCACCCCACTCGTATGTGAGAAACAAAAAAATCTTTTCTCGTTACACCTTGAAGACGTTTGTTGCCCTATAACATTTTTCTTTATTATCTTTTTTTTCCTTGACGATAAATAATGAACTCCAAAACGCATTTCGGTTGAATGGGTGGTTCTTAGATGATAAACATTCTTTTTGACCATATTTCGTACTAAAGGGACGTGAAAGAAGAAGAAGAAGAAGAAGAAGAAGAAGAAGAAGAAGAAGAAGAAGAAGAAGAAGAAGAAGAAGAAGAAGAAGAAGAAGAAGAAGAAGAAGAAGAAGAAGAAGAAATAGAAGAAGAAGAAGAAGAAGAAGAAGAAGAAGAAGAAGAAGAAGAAGAAGAAGAAGAAGAAGAAGAAGAAGAAGAAGAAGAAGAAGAAGAAGAAGAAGAAGAAGAAGAAGAAGAAGAAGAAACTACTTCGACAGATTCCAGCGTCAATCTATTTTCCCGACAACAAATGGAATTTAAGCAATTAAGGCTAGAGGGCAAGATTGGAGCCTTCATCATCAAAATAGTGTTAGGTCCTTACCAATTCAGTAATACAATGGCTTTCGATATTACATGAATATAAAAAAGATGTATCAAGATCATAAATATAAGCTTATGTTACCGAACGGGTTTGTTTTTAATCAAAACTATTAGAGTATAATTATCATGTGACACTTTTAGCTCGTAATTTTTTTTCATCATACATTTTGATTATAGTTCTACAGATTGTATTCTGTCAATCTAGCATATCAACACGACTGTCTCCTGGAGTTATCAGTGATCCTGATGGTGTGTATTATTATATAAATCTTTTAGTCAGTATACCCACATGTCTATCTGTCTCCCTCTCTTTCTTTCTCTTTCTCTTTCTCTTACTTCCTTCTCTTTGTATCACTGTCTATGTGTCTATCTCTCTGTATCTGTCTTCTTTTCTCTCTCTCTCTCTCTCTCTCTCTCTCTCTCTCTCTCTCTCTCTCTCTCTCTCTCTCTCTCTCTCTCTCTCTCTCTTTCTCTGTCTTTTTCTTTGTCCCTCTCTGTCTCTGTCTCTGTCTGTCTGTCTGTCTGTCTGTCTGTCTGTCTGTCTGTCTGTCTGTCTCTCTCTCTCTCTCTCTCTCTCTCTCTCTCTCTCTCTCTCTCTCTCTCTCTCTCTCTCTCCGTGTTTCAACTCCATACTAAATTGAACATCATATCCTAATATCCTACAAAAGTAATTAATGTTGCTGAAAATAATTGGGCAGCTGGTTAAAAGAAGAGCGAAAGAATTACAATATTGTTATGAAAAACAAAAAATAACAAAAGGCCAACAATTTACTCTTCTTTGATATTTTTTCTAATTTTTCCCCTTTATTTGTTTGTTTTTTTTAAGCTTTTGCATCTTCCATCATACAAAAAAGACAAATGGAATTTTAAAAAGATGAAAATAGGAGAGGAAAAACAGGGTGAAATGAAAACCTATGTAAAAACAATATCGAAACGTACGTCCCCCCAAAAAGAAAAAAATAGAAATCAATTCAACAAAGCAAAAGAAGTTATTGATAAATGAGCAATCTATGTAGTTCTATTCCTAGCACAAACTTAACAAAAATTGGCAGGAGCCCAAATTATAAAGGTCAAGGATAGGTTAAACCTGAAATAACATTTTTCACTGACTTTCCACGCATAATTTTGCGTCCTCCTATCTTTCTTTTTTGTTCCTATAGTGTGCGCTAAGACATCATTTATGTGGCTTTATCTTTTTGCTATTTCATCATGTTAGAAACACAAAACATGTCACAAAAGCTTTCAACCTTTTATCATTTATCGTTTGGCTCTTTTCATATTCATTAAATATTAAGAGAAAGACATCTCTAGAGATAGAAAAACTACAGTTATAGGAATGATTGACAGCGCTGGCGTTAGATGGATTAGTGGATGTAGCCTGTCCACTAACCTCTAGTCAAAGCTTCCATCGATAATAACAAATTTGAGAATTTGAGGCTATAAGCTTTGTTGCTGATATATTAACGAGATTTGAACAAAAATACACAGATATTTGCAAATTTCAAGGTGACCTATTTACCTTCCGGCCATTGTCATTTCCTGAAACCATAGCAACACGTTTTAGACACCATAGCAACGTAAATATACGACAGGCTGAAGAAGCTTGATGTCACGCGGGTCAAGACCATCCTATTGGAAAATAGATTTAAATCGGAAAAGGTCTGGGGCCAAATGGGCAGGAAAAAGCCATTATCTGTTTAGGTTAGGGCTCAGTGCGTCTAGGGTGAGAGGGAGAGAGAGAGAGAGAGAGAGAGAGAGAGAGAGAGAGAGAGAGAGAGAGAGAGAGAGAGAGAGAGAGAAACGAGGGGGGAAGAAGATAGGAAAGATTTAGGAAAGAGAGGGGATAAGGGGGGATTGGAAAAGACTAAGAAAAAGAAAATAAAAAAGTGAAGAAAAACTTGTACAAGATGGAAAAAGGCGAAAATGCAGAGAAAGGAAGCTTCAGTATAAGAGAGGGAGCGAGAGATAGAGAGAAAAAGAAAATGAAGAAGAAGAAGGAGAAGAAACTAGTTCAACAGATTCTATCTTAATAACTTTTTTCGCGAAAATAACTAGATTTAAAAGAGCGAGGAGAAAAATAAAAGGTCAGCAAGCCGTGTTAGAGCCTTTACCGTGCAAATAGTGTTAGCAAATTTAATGATGAAATCTGCCTAAGCTATCACCTCCCTTTCACAACTTTTTAGTTTTTTCTTGGAAAGGCCAAGCGAAAACATAACGATGTTGGCTGAGGAGTTTTCGTTTTTCTGAGATAGGCGTAGAAGATATAGCGGGTTTTGAGGAACAAAAACATCTATAGCTGTCCAATGTCTAGTGGATGGGGCTTGTATAAGAAAGGCACTGTTTTTCTTTCTTTCATTATTAATGAAATGTTTATTTGAGGCAATAGGGGTGGGTAGGGTGTAGATGGATTGTCATGCCGATCTCAAAGAATGATTTGTCGAAGAGAGAGAGGGTTAGAACTGGACGTTGAGAGAGTTAGAACTGGACGAGGTACATGTCGAGAGGGAAGGATTAAAAAAATATAAAATATATAGAAAATAGGAATTCAAGAGAACAGAGAGAGAGAGAGAGAGAGAGAGAGAGAGAGAGAGAGAGAGAGAGACAGAGACAGAACAGACAGACAGACAGACAGACAGACAGAGACAGAGACAGAGACAGAGAGAGACAGAGAGAGACAGAGAGATAAAGAGAGAAAGAGAAAGAGACAGACAGACAGAAAGATAGAGAGAGAGAGAGACACAGACACAGACACAGACACAGAGAGAGAAAGGAGAGGGGAAGAAAGAAAAGTGGTAGAGGAGAGAAAGTTGCGGTGAGTGAGAGAGGAAAATGGTGAAGTAAAAGCAAATAGAGAAAGGTGCAAATCCCTAGGTCCAGGTATGTTTAAACGAATCGGACTCGTTTCAAGGACAAGTTTTGTTTTACTGACTGAGAAAGAGAAAAATAGTAGGTGAGATATGAAACGAGACAGAGAGGGAAATAAAAAGAGTAGGGGCCGGGAGACAGAAAGGGTGAGTGAGAGAGAGTCACAGAGAGAGAGAGAGAGAGAGAGAGAGAGAGAGAGAGACAGAGACAGAGACAGAGACAGACACAGAGACAGACACAGAGAGAGAGAGAGAGAGAGAGAGAGAGAGAGAGAGAGAGAGAGAGAGAGAGAGAGAGAGAGAGAGACAGAGACAGAGACAGAGACAGACACAGAGACAGACACAGAGAGAGAGAGAGAGACAGAGAGAGAGACAGAGAGACAGACACAGAGAGAGAGAGAGAGAGAGAGAGAGAGAGAGAGAGAGAGACAGAGAGAGACAGACACAGACACAGAGACAGACACAGAGAGAGAGAGAGAGAGAGAGAGTTAGGGAGTAATGCTTTGCTCCAGAGCAATCCAATAATTAAGGAAAATAAAATTAATGTCGTAAATATTTTTCAGTTGGAAAATAAAATGATAATTTATTTCAAGGATAGCTAGCTGATCACACTCATCAGACGATACTCAACATTATATACAATTCGAATCAAGCAAACAGCCAACTTGTTCCCAGAGTTTAAAAACATGGTCAGCAAAATCTAAGAGAACGCAAAAACGACTTTATATTGCAATCTGTTCTGTTGACGATATCAACAAAGGGAGAAAAACCAACACATGGAACTCGAAAGATAATTTCCTTCTTGTTGAAACCTCACCGAAATATTTCTTTTTTCATAAGGCTTTGGGCCTCAGGCTATGAAAAGCGTTTTATTAGATTTATTTTACAATTTTCTCCATAAAGATTTTTGAGTTTGAAGTTTAGAACTCCAAATCGAGTTTCGTGAAAAGGTCTCTCTCTCTCTCTCTCTCTCTCTCTCTCTCTCTCTCTCTCTCTCTCTCTCTCTCTCTCTCTCTCTCTCTCTCTCTCTCTCTCTCTCTCTCTCTCTCTCTCTCTCTCTCTCTCTCTCTCTCTCTCTCTCTCTCTCCTTTTCTATCCCTTCCTCATCCTCTATCTTTTTCTCTATCCCTCTCATTCATCCTATCTCTCTGTTTAACTCTGCATATTTCTCTAGCTCTCTATCACTTTTCCTTTCTCCCTCTAAACTTTTAGAAATCTCCCGTTTTTGTTCTCCCATGAACCTTCCTCGTTAACAAATAAAGCCGAACAGAGCAAACATGGGGGAAAATTTATAGTTATTGTGAAGCCAATAATTTCAACACAAATAATTCTATACACGTTCCTATTTTATTAAGAGAGATAGAGAAATGGAGAGAGAGAGAGAGAGAAAGAGAGGGAGAGGGGGAGAGAAAGAGATAGAGAGAGAGTAGAAGAAGAAAGAGATTGTAAGAGAGAAGGAGGGAGAAAGAAAAAGTGAAATAAGGGAATAATTTATAGATAAAGAGGGAGTGGGATAGACAGAATGAGAGAGAGAGAGGCATAGAGAGAGCTCTTAACTGAATTCGAACCGATAGAATGATCTTGTAAACTGTAAGCTTTTTTTTTTTTACAAAGAGAAGCATAATTATTATTCATAAAAAAAAACAAAGAAAATTGAAAAAAAAAAAGATGAAAAAAATAGTATATATATATATATATATATATATATATATATATATATAAAGAGAGAGAGAGAGAGAGAGAGAGAGAGAGAGAGAGAGAGACAGACAGACAGACAGACAGACAGACAGACAGACAGACAGAAAGAGAGAGAGAGAGAGAGAGAGAGAGAGAGAGAGAGAGAGAGAGAGAGAGAGAGAGAGAGAGAGAGAGAGAGAGAGAGAGAGAGAGAGAGAGAGAGAGAGAGAGAGAGAGAGAGGCAATAAAAAGTAGACTTTTCTTTTCTACATCTTTTTCTATCGCATATTATTATGGGTTTTGTGTTTTGTTTTAAATTGGTTTTTTTTTTTTTGTTTTTTTTTTTTAGATCATCAGAACATAATTACCAATTTTACTTTACGCAGATTTGAAATTTGTGTTATTGCAAATGAATTGCTATAAGTGAAGAATACGAGACAGAACTATTTATGTTAAGAGAGATGAACAGAGTAGTAAAAAAACATAAAGCATAAAACAAGACAAATGAATAACAAGATCCATAATGATTTTCTATTCGTAAAATAGTAATAAGATACATATACAAGAATTTTTTGTATATCTTGAATCATCAGAGCTCTGAAAAAAATTGTAATTCTTGTAGTATATATGTTTTCATGCATTATTCCAATGGAGGTTGTTGCTGAAATTGTTTATTTCGATCTTCTAATGAGGAGAAATCCCAATAGCTGATTAATTAAGCTTCACTAGGGATGGTGTGTTGGTTTCAACTATGCAATATAAACATGCGCCAGGTTCGTCTCCGATAGGTCAGGGGTAAAATGTGATGGTCAGACTTATGTTCAGATGGGAGGCATTAGAATGGTCAAACTAAGTCGAGTGAGTGGAAGAGGTTATGTTGGTCAGACTAAAATCCTGATAGTAAAACTTTAAAGGCTCAAGTCCATATTGAAAACTTTATAAAGGGTTGAAAATAATCAAGATGGAAGAATTTATAATGGTTACACTAAAGTCAAATAGAAGACTTTATAATGGTAAAACTATACTCAGATAGAAAAAAGAATAATAATAGCCAAACAAAAATCCACTTTATTAGGATTAGACTTAATTCAGGTGAAAGACTTCACAAAGGTCAAACAAAAGTAAGAAAGAGGACTACTATAATGGTCAGACTAAAAAAGTTAGTTAAATTTTCAATTTCAATGTTTTACGATTGAATTATTGCGGTTTCAGTTTCTGACAGGAAATTATTTTTTTTTGTAAAACTTGCTTTCCACAACTTTAAAAGAAAAAAAATATCTCCCATAATTTTGTTTTTGTTGTCCAAATTCTATCTCTGGATTTCTTTTTTCTTCAAATTTTGCTTGTCAGTCTGCTCTTTACTTCCTTTCAACTGCGTCCATTTCTTCTATTTTCCATCTTTTTCAACCTTTAAGTTTTCCTCGTCCAGCCCAGAAGACTTCCCATCCCATGCTCTGGTGCTCCGTTTGTCCACCAGTAAATGAAGCGTTCATCCAATCAACCCACAGATTTTTTTGTTGTCTTTCTAGACTTCTGCCTTAAGTCTTGGAGTCCTGTCAGAGTATCTTCCCTTGGGTCCCAATCAAAACCTCATAAGTTCTTTTTTCTTTTCTTTTCACCCCTAATCGTTTGAGGCTTTTTTTTTTTAATCTGTTTTTTTTTCCATATTCTTCTCTCTCTCTCTCTCTCTCTCTCTCTCTCTCTCTCTCTCTCTCTCTCTCTCTCTCTCTCTCTCTCTCTCTCTCTCTCTCTCTCTCTCTCTCTCTCGATCGCAGTTTCATCTAAGCGCTTTGCTATTTTTTTCATATCTCTTGATCCGCTCCCCCCACCCCCCTTTCAATCCGCAATCCCCCATCCGCACTTTTTAAGTCTCACCCTTCCCCAAAGCCCTTCCTCACCAGCTCCCCTCATCCCTCTTTTCCCTCCAAAACCTCCCTCTTCGAACAGACTATGCTAGAAAAATCCGCAGTGCTCTCCCCTAGAGTCTAACGACTTAAAAAGGCGAGGTTAAATCTCTAGTCCAGAAGAAATTGAATTATGGAGATAGCCGTGGTTTTTCCTCACTTCTTTCCTTTCCCATGGGGAGTAAATATCTCAAAAGCTGCGACAAATCACAGGTCGTCCTCTACAGAAAACTCAAGAAAATTTCCCTTTCCCTGAAAATCCGTTTAGGTTTTTTAGAGTGGAAGATCGTTCTGAATATGAAATTCCGCCTGGAAAATTTATCAATAATTTTTTTGATCTTTGATAGAAAAGTGGCTTTGGAAAGAATAAAGGTCTGAAAAGTTTTTTCATTTTGTTTGGAGGATCACTGCCTAGCTTGGTGCCTTTGTGTCCTCTTTTTTGAGACCACCTTCCTTGTCTGGAGTCTAGGTGTTGAAGCTACCTCACTAGCCTGGAGTCTATTCGTCCTCTGTTTGGAAGTTATCTCTTTAGACCTGAGTTAAGGTGTCCTTTGGTACTTTTCAACCCTCGATAAAATGTAAAGTGCCCATTATGATGATCAACCCGTGTTAAGAAAAATAAAACAAATCTTGCTGGCAATGTTAGCGTGTGAGACCTATAGCCAAAAAAAAGTGTTTCTGTCATGGTTGGACTTGGGTTTAGGCTAATTTCAAGAGGACTAAAGTATGGAAGTCTATAACAGCCTTAATTAATCTCCTCAAACATAGGTCTAAATCTAGAATTTAGTCTCTGATTAGGGTTAATGCTTGGAGATATTTCCCCACTTATACCCACTTTATGATTTAAACTCGACTCATATTTGTTAGTTCAAAACGCTCCATACCCTGAAGTCTAGGTATAGCTGTTTAACAAATGAAGGCTGCTAGCCTCTTCCCAAAAAACTTAAGGAATAACCAATATGGCTTGTATCTTTTGAAACCACGCAACCAAGATAATGAGATTGTTGCTCCAATTATGTTGAGGTTACATTCCATAGTTTTGAAATATTTTTTTAAATGAAATAAATCATGTCTGTGCAATATGGTAAATCGGCACAATATTTCACAGTGTTTAAGATATCAGAAATGGTGAACTTAATTTGTCCATCCATTACATTCTTCACAAATCAAGAGATATGAGAATAAATTTGTCCTTCCATATATCATTTCAAAAACTCTCTGATAGTGTGTCAGCTGTCCCTGTGGCATAATAAAGAGACAAAAACATATATATATGTATATCTATGTATATTATATGTACATTTAACTTCATTTTATCTCAAAGCTCCTTAATTTAAGCACTTGATCCAGTGCACGTACTTGAAAAATAAATTGTATATATATATATATATATATATATATATATATATATATAAATATATTATATAATTATAGATATAATTATACCCCTCATTCTCTCACTTTCTCTCTATATTTCTATACTTCTCTCCTTCGCTTTAAATCACGTCAGACTTTTTATCTCTATATTTATCTTCTTTTTTCAATCCATTTTAATCTATCAATAAACCTCTCTAACCCCTGTCCATCTGTCGGTGTCTCCGACTAACTGTCGACTGTCTGTTTGTCTGCCTTTATGTTTCTCTCTCTCTCTCTCTCTCTCTCTCTCTCTCTCTCTCTCTCTCTCTCTCTCTCTCTCTCTCTCTCTCTCTCTCTCTCTCTCTCTCTCTCTTTCCCTCTTCCTTTCTTCTCTCCCTTTCAAAATAAGTCTGTTAAATAATTTTATCAACTTATGACGCCTTATCCGAAACTTCATCCTGCATTTTTAGCTCATTCCCGCAAATTCTGTTTTCTTCAATCTCCGACACTTACTGTTACCCCGTCGAGGTTAAATCTGTGACATTTTACACTGTCCACAGCACTGACCAACGCCTCATTTAATCCTCCTGGCCCTAACCATCCTCTGGTGTAGTCCACTCCGGATTCCCGAGGAAGTTTTTAACATCGGATTAAGGTCATACAGCATGGGAGTGTGGGCTATTAGAACTCGGCACTGCTACATACTAGAGAAAATGCTATGTTGAGTTCGCCATTTTCATTGAGTACAACGACGGCACAGTCTTCTGAGGTTATAATTATGTTACCCAGCAAAAAGAAGAATATTTCATAAGGTTTTGAATTTTATCTGAAAATCAAAAAGGTTTACTAGAGTACGGGTGTGGAATAATTTTAGTGCAGAATAATTTTGTTTCTCATTTACAATTTTTTATTTCTGGTTTAAACTCACGCACCTCTTAGCACTGGTATAATTGTTGTTTAGTTCACTATCAAGATAAACATTCCTGAGAATTGTATGCAAGGATTTAGAGGGCAAGCATCTCTAAAATTAATAAAGGAGGAAGGCAAAAACTGATGACCATCTAACCGAGCATTTCTAGCCTACCTAGGCTCGTTCAAATTGATTTGGAATAAGTTGTAAATTGCCCTAAAGACTGGAGTGGTAATATTATTTCTCACCAAAATATGTGATTATATTTCCTTAAAAGCAAAAGGTGAATATGTGAACTACTTCCTGTAAGCACAGCTGGACAGAGAAGGCAGGAATTAAAAGGAAAGTAGGTCCATAATGTAGGTACTAGGTGGCGGCAGTTCTAAAATCGGCTGAAATAGATCTACATGTTCATGTGTAAGATCTAAGTAAAGAATCTAAAAAATTGCTTTGGCATAGTTTAGAGATCCATAGCCTAGATATTATTTACAGCAAAATTTAAGATCTGGATAGATGTAGATTTTGCTTTTAGGCTTAGAATTTCAAAATAAAAATAGATGTGTTTCTAGATTATGTGTTAAGAAATAGCAGATAAATGAAGGCATATGTTTGGCATATGTTTGGGTCATATAAGTAAAATATATCCAGTCCCCAGCCCCGACATATTGACTCCAGTTTCTCGATCGCAGAAAGTGACCTTTCATTTTGTAAGAGAAATGACAATGACTTTCTTTCTCTTATTTCGTTTCCAAAATTATAGCCGCTGTTATTTTAATCGTCCATTTCTAGCCATGGGGCCAGATTTTAGACCCTTCAAGTGCTTATTTTGACTCGAGTGTTAGAAAAAAAAATAGTCCGAGAAATAAAACAGTGTTAATAAAAAATAGTTTGGCTAAATAGGTAGAATCCAAATCTATGTATAAATCATTTTTAAAAATAATTATCATGTAGGTTTAAATATATGCGCAGCTATGAATTCCTGGAAAACAGTGCGATATTACGCACATTTTGCATGAACTGAACCACTCTAAAATGCGTTTAAAAAGATCTTAAAATAGACATGGGAAAATACAGAATTAGTCGATTTCTCTTATTTTTTGTTAAAATTTCATTATGAGGTGAGAATTTAAAAAAAAAAATTCTAAGACGCTTAAACTTATAGTTTTGAAGTGAAACGAAAAAAAAAAGATGGCCTTATTTATATCTTGATATGTCCATCTTTTCACCTAGTTTGCGTTGTTTCTTTTTTTTTTTTTTTTTCGCATCTTCTTATGCATTTATTCTTTTAACTCCTGATATTTTTCAATGATAACAAAGAGACGCAAATCGAGGTGAACAAAAAACAACAAAACATCCGCAAATTATTTTTAACTCTCGTGAAAGGCAAATCCCATAGGAAAATATACTTGTGCAGAAACATGGCTGATGACACTGGCTATGTCAGCATAAACACGGAAGATAAATAGCTATCATGCTATCTCTTCTTTCTCAGCAGAGCTGGATTCTAAAAGCTCATAGGTTCAATGAATAACCCGATCGTTGCTTTATGACTTGAGAACATCTAGGTCGATAGTAAAAGATGCGTCAGGAGTTAAGGATGCATCGTAGCCCACATAGGATATCGGCTTAGGGTCATCAGAAAGTTCATGTAGGTTATTATTTCGATCCAAAACGACGTAGGAAATTTGACTTCCAATAAACAGTATAAATATGTGTGGAAATCACCACGTAAGATAACTTGTACAGCAACTGGCAGTTGAAAAGAAAAACCTGGCTTCTAGAAATATAAAATATTTGGTTCATCCGGGTCACTAACGGTTATGTGGAAAATTTATTTTCGTCATATAATTAATATAGCGGATATTTATGTAGTGTCCGTTTCCCGTGGGATATCTTAATTTAGTAAATATCTCTTTTCTTCTCCAGATTCGATTCATTCGTCTTCTTACAAGAGTAGTTTGCCTCCAATATTTTCCTCTTGCTTGCACACTGTTAATATAATAATACTTGTTTTTTCTCCTCTCATATCTTTTTCATTTATTTTTATCGTTTAATACAGATTTTTATTCGATTACAACTATAGCCCTTCGTTGTTGTTTTTTTCGGGGGAGGCAATTGTTGGTACTGGTACAAACTCATACATGATGGGATGGAAATGATGAATATGCTTGGTATATCGGCTATGAAAGATTTATATTTACCTTATTGTTTGTTGCTGTTGTCATTGTTGTTGTTGTTGTTGTTGTTGTTGTTGTTGTTGTTGTTGCTGTTGTTGTTTTTGTTGTTATTGTTGTTGTTGTGATCCATGAGATGAAAGGTGAGTTGGTTCTCGATGTATGTTGTGATGAAGTAGTTTGATAAGTTCACAAAACGGTCACGATCAGTTGCTCAGGGGATCAGGTCGAATACCAAACTGTGTCCAACCCCTCCAGTAAACTATGCCAAGATTTGGCAAATGATTGTGTTTCATTATGCTGATAACATTTGTCATGCAAAACCACTATAGGGCTTGCATTCTATTCTAGCTCAAAAAGCTGAAAACTTGGTGGGATAAAATTATTGAAATCTAAAAGGTAAGAAAAAATGGGTTAGATTCTAAGAACCACAGAATTACTTAGAATAACTAAACTACATGTTTCAATACGCACAATTACAAAGCAAGTGGTGATAAGAATTATTTGTATAAAACAATAAAGTTATCCAAAAAAATTTCTTTAAGAACTGTTGTTTCTATATCTTCAATATCCCACGTTGTCCTTTAATTTACCGCTACCGGCTGCTTCCATTTCTGAACATGGATAACTAGCATGTAGCAGTGACGGCTCCCAAAACCTCACACTCCCACCTAGCCGAGTCCGCGAAGTAAAGGTCGTGACAGACATCAGGAGTGGACGGAACTGGAAAGAGAATTAAGGACACCCCATGCCGGATCGACCCACCTCTAAAAACGGTCGTAGTCGTGGTCGTGGTAGTAACTAGATTTTTACTGGTGCCAAAGTGGAAGAGAGACCGTCACTGATTTCAGATCGGGGGAGAGGGGGTGTCTACGGAGAAAAAATAGAGGGGGAAGTTGGAGGAAAATATTGGAAAAATTTCCTGTTTTGAGGGGAGAGATCGAAGAAGACAGTATCATGACGGAGGTTCGGAAATAGAGGTGGAGGTAGAAAGAAGATAAAGAAGGACGGGAAGACGAAGACGTAGAAGAGAGTGAGAGAGACAAAGAGACAGAGAGGTGAAAGAGAGAGAAAGAGAGAGAGAGAGAGAGAGAGAGAGAGCGAGGGGAGAGAAAAAAAGAGAGAGATAGAGAGAGAGAGAGAGAGAGAGAGAGAGAGAGAGAGAGAGAGAGAGAGAGAGAGAGAGAGAGTAGGGAAGCAAAGGTTTTAATCATATTTTAATTCTCAGAAGTCTGTAAAGCAGATATATGGATAAGACAGACTGAGAGAGGCAGTGTTGAAATTGATTAAGTCTGCCCGAGGAGAAGAAGGGTAGAAAAGGTGCACGGGAAGAGACAAGGAGAAGCAGAGAGCTAGTGGGAGAGAGAGAGAGAGAGAGAGAGAGAGAGAGAGAGAGAGAGAGAGAAATAAAGAAAGGAAGAGATACGGATAGGAAGTTAGAGAAAGAGGCGAATGAAGAAAAGCTAGTGGCCACGTTTGTTTATCTTTTTTTTTTAAAAGTTCTTATAACACAATGCTTGTCTCCGTTTGACCCTTCCCTCTTCTGTATTATTATTATTATTATTAACTTTTTTCTTTTGAAATATTTAATTTCCAAACTAGATGAGATATTGTCATATGGATCGAGGGACGTGATCTGCCTGAAGAAGTCTTGGCTCTGTCTGGGCAGACAAAGTGATGGTAACGATCCCTGGTTACAATGTTGACAATACCCTAA
This sequence comes from Elysia crispata, assembly GCA_033675545.1. NCBI lineage: Eukaryota > Metazoa > Mollusca > Gastropoda > Plakobranchidae > Elysia > Elysia crispata. The sequence continues at coordinate 285,634 of JAWDGP010006827.1, read as the reverse complement.
ACCGGCCTGTTGAAATCTGGCACACACACACACACACACGAGAGTAGTTTATGCACACCCACACGCACACACACGCACAGGCCACCAACAGACACCCCGCACCCTCGGATAGTCAGATCAAGGTCACTTTAAAAATTTTTGCTGCCTGGAATTTTGAAAAGAAAGCGTCAGACAGACGAAAAGACAGGGGAGAGAGAGAGAAAGGATAGGGAGGGAGGGTCGGAGAGAGAAAGAAGGAGAAGGAGAGACGGAGAGAGAAAGAAAGAGGGAGAGAGAGAGACAGACAGACAGACAGACAGACAGACAGACAGAGACAGCGACAGAGAGACAGAGAGAGTGACAGGGGTGGGGCAGGGGGATGAGGCAATATAATTTGGGTGCGCATACAAAATGTCTGCATAAATAGAGAACAGTGGAGACCATCCTCAAACTTAATTGATTTATAAGCTATTGAGCTCATAATAAAATGTTGATTCCCCTGAAGCAGATATGAAAAGATAGCGAACAACAGAATTCCTTGTAATAAGCCCAAGCACATTCAGCCTAAAACGTGAAGTTTCGAAAATTTCATCAGCATAATCTCAGCAATTTTATCAGGAAAAGAGTATCACTGGGGGGAAATAGAACACTGGCTTTAGGTACAAGTGGGTGCATAAGCGCGAATATGCTTTTCCTGTGGTTCTCTATTTCATATTATTAATTTTTTTTTTCATTTTTTTAACCTCTTTGGCGATGCAGGAGAGGAGGGTTGGTCATTTATATAATTGGTCTCAGCAGACACAGCCCAGATTTCTCCTGTCATTGGTTGCCATAAGCATCTGCAGCTCAGAAATATGAAATTTTCAAATTTTAACCGTCTGGTCACGTCCCGTGTCTTGTTTAGCGCATGCGCATACACTATTCTTCTTCCTTTTTTGTTTATCAAATCAATAATAGTTTTTGGAGTTAAAGTTGGGAAAATCAGATTGAGAGAGTCTTTAAGATTAGTTTTTAGAGGGTTTCATTTGTTGGAGTAAAAAGGGAAGTAAAACTTAGAAACATAAAATGATAGAAAGTAAGATAGGTAGATAGATAGATCGATAAAAAGATAGATAGATAGATAGAATGATAGATAAATAGATAGATAGATAGATAGATAGATAGATAGATAGATATAGATATATGTAAATAGATAGATAGTAGACAGGTAGATAGATAAAAAGAGATAAAGGGAGAGGGAGGGAGAGAGAGAGAGAGAGAGAGGGGGGGGGAGAAATATACGTATATGGATTTATTTTCTTGACATAGCTATGCTTCAGTTTCCTCAAAAGTACAAAAACGTAGTGTCTCTGTTTCTCTTTCAGTAATTACATGTATTGTCCAACAGGTTGAGCACTTTTTGGAGTTTGGTAAAAATATGGAAATTGTATTTCTGAAGTTTTCTATGGAACATTGACAGTAAAAGATATCATAGAATCCATAGAAAAAGAGGCATAAGAAATTTCTGCTATTTAATTGACGGAATTCCGATGTCAAATTTGACAATGAAGGACGTCCTCTTTCACGTACGGCTGTCAAATAACTTACATGGAGTGTGTTTAGTGTTGATGTGCCGGTGTATAGAAGGTCTCTAAATTGTCTGAGTAAATACATGGTCCATGTTTGTCTATGTAGATTCTAATCTCGCATTATGTCAAGATTCCCACGCAGTGCTAGTTTTTTTTAGACCGCCGGTGAATCACATCAGATGTAGAAGAAAGTTTGCGTATTTTATTGACTTTAAAATCAAGAGGAATAACCTCATTTGGTTAGTCGCAAGATTTTTTTTTTCGTGTCCGCGGCTTTGGAAAAAAATCGTTTTCTCGAACGAACCATTATTATGTGGCCCTTTGTACGTTCCTCTCTCTCTCTCTCTCTCTCTCTCTCTCTCTCTCTCTCTCTCTCTCTCTCTCTCTCTCTCTCTCTCTCTCTCTCTCTCTCTCTCTCTTTTTTTTTTCTCTCTCTCTGTCTTTCTCTCTCTCTTTGTCTGTCTCTCTCTCACTCTCTCTCTGTCTTTCTCTCTTTCTCTGTCTGTCTGTCTGTCTTTCTCTTTCTCACTCTCTCTGTCTCTGTCTCTGTCTGTCTCTCTCTCTCTCTTTTACTCTCTATCTTTTCACTCTCTCTCTCTTTGTCTGTCTGTCTGTCTCTCTCTCACTCTCTCTCTCTGTCTTTCTCCCCCTCTGTCTCTCTATCTTTCTCTGTCTGTCTGTCTGTCTTTCTCTTTCTCACTCTGTCTCTGTCTCTGTCTGTCTGTCTGTCTGTCTGTCTGTCTGTCTGTCTGTCTCTCTCTCTATCTCTCTCTCTGTCTCTCTCTAGCTCTCTCTCTTTATTTTCATTGTAGTCCATCTCACTAGTCTATCATACATAAATGGATTTCTGACCATTCTGTCCCGTGGACACAAGTGCGGGAAGCTTAAGTGACATAAAATAATATCATGTCTAGACCACTTCATAATTTCTTTCTCTGTTTCTATTTCTCTCACATTCTCCCTTGCTCTCTTTCTTTGTTCCCTGTCTTTCTCCTTCTCTGCCTTCCCCCCCCCCGAAAAAAAAAAAAGAAAAAAATCAAGATGTCCTTTCAATAGCAATCTTTGCTTACCCTTCATTCTGATTGGTTGCTTTTTGTACCTCTTTATTTTTTTGTATTTTATCATATTTTATTTATTTTTATCAAATTATTCTTACATTTGTGCCTTAAAAGCAAGCACCACAGCTTTCACATAAAGAGAAAACCATCATGAATGAGTGTGAAATAGATGAATTTATTTATGAAAATATATTTCGTGTAGAGTATTATAGGATTAAGATGTATGGATGACGAAATAAAGTAAAAAACCGCTACCCTTATTTTGTCACAGTAGCACCAGGCGAAAGATCATCACACAGCATAAACTGGCTTGCTTTAATTATAGCCTTAGTTGTGGCCCACACTTGACATTCAAAATATGTATTCAAAAAGAGAGAGAGCGTCAAAATAGTAGGTTTCTTAAATAATAGGAAGAAACGGTTTTAAATATTACAAGTTACTTCCAAATTTGTATGGATATACGGTTAAACAAACACTGAAGTAATTTTTTAAAGTTTAATGCAAAGTAAAATATTAATCTCATTGCTTTGCTAAAAATATTCGTAGAAAACAACAACTTCGTTAAAGAACATAAAATAATGCTAATAAAATCGAAAATTACAAAAAAAACAAAAACAAAATAAAAAAAACAAACGAAAATCGAAAAAGGTCTAGCTACTAAGGAAAGAAAATTCGAGGGGTCTATTTATAACAATAAATTATGGTTCGAGTATGTTACTCTTGAGTTAAGCAGAATTTACACAAATAAGAAAGGGTGATACCACAAGGTTTTCGTATTGAATAGAGTCCTTATTTCCGAGCATCTGATTACAAGTAAATGCTCTAAATTCAAATACCTAATAAAATGGTAGTACTATATTATAGAAACACTCTCTCTCTCTCTCTCTGTCTCTCTCTCTCTCTCTCTCTCTCTCTCTCTCTCTCTCTCTCTCTCTCTCTTCTTTCTTTCTTTTCTCTCTCTCTAGCTCTGTCTCCTATAAACACACTCTAAATCTCCGACATCGAAACTAGAAACAGGTTTAATCAAGTCACTACAATCTGTCATCTGTTGGGGCGAAACAAAAAGAATGACAGAATTTTGTAGTGTGGAGGATCATAGATAAAAAGAAATATAGGGTTCTAATTGTGCTGAATATGGAACAAAGGGAAATAACAATACATTTTGTCTGGGTAATAGAATTTATTTCATACTGTTTATTGCTATTTTCAAAAAACAATAAAGTCATTTTTGATAACTTTTTTGGTGAAATCCCCTGTTTCATTCCTGTTTCTAAGAAATCAAATTGTGCTTTCAAAAGTTAAAGAAATTGGTTAATATAATTCGACATAATTATTCCATCATTGATTTTGTCCCGTTTTTAGCCTCCTTTTGTGAAAACAATTTTTCTACTCTCAAGTTTTCCCATTAAAAGAAACACAGAAAAATTATAAGAAAGTTGTATGAAGAAACATACAGGATCGAAGAGTTAAAAATATATAAACATTGTCTTTATTGTATGAATAATGAGACGTAATATTTATTTGGTCCTAATCTCAATTATGTAAGCATCACAGAATTACACGGTCATTCACCTTATCAAAATCCAGACAAAAATTAAAACCTACAACCCATCGTCATTAATTTGAAATTCTAAAAGCACACATACAATTCCATACTCATTGTACAAATCTAAGAACAGCAACTGGTGTAGTAAGCCTATATAATGATAAGCAAAGTAAAAAAACAGTGGTTATCTCCCGTTCCCTTAGGCAATAATATAGTAATTATAATATGATTGAGTTTTAGCTAGGGTTTATCAAAAATGACAGCAATAATTTCATAACATATTACAGAAGTGTCTGTCATAGAAAATTGATTTTTTCTAAATACGGTAAAAGTTGGAAAAACTTTTAACAAGGTTTTATGGCCTAAAATTCAGAAATTCCACTTTATTTCGATGTTCGAACAAAATTGATATCAAGATAAAGCTTTTTTTTAATAAGAGATAGTACATACAGTTTACATTGTGAGGGCATTCGTTTTCTTTAAAATTTGCCTCCTCGTACAAAAAACACCTACTTTGAAAATCGAATTTCTCTCACAACCTTGTAGTGGAATGTCAAAATCGGTATGACAAAAAAATCAACAATTCAGCAAAAGCTTTTTCTTCCTTTTATCATTTAGTGGTAGGACCAAATCAGGATCATTTTAAAAAAAGGCACCATAAATACAGCAGCATAAATTAAATATTTTTTTTACCCTAGTTTATCTTGATCAATATACAATAATTATGGTTGAATAAGGAATGTATCCAAAATGTGATTTAATGTGGAAATATGTGTGGTCAGATCTTCCATAGGATAGGAGGGGGGGGGGGTTCTAAGGCGAAAGATGGGAGGGGAGGGGAGGGTGGGGAGCGTTATTCTACAGTTTAGATAACAGAGGATTGGATGCTGCTAGTTGTATCCACCTATCATCATCTACTGAGTGTAGTTTGTTCTCTGGATGTGGCTAGCCTTTTCCTGGGGAAGACAGTGAAAAAAAAAGGAATTTGGTAACATTATCAGTAGAGGGCTTGTTGTATGAAAAATTATTAGTACATGAACACCATGGAGACCAAATAAATGGTGAATGTTTGGATATGTATTGATTCGTTTGGTTAAACATTCTCTCCTGCGTCATGCATCAAGGTTGTGTTGTCCATACCATAAATAATAAATAAACAAATGGTTTTTTTTCTTTCAACTTTAAAAATACACTTTGAAACATGGCATGAGCTTGATCTTTAGAATTCTACGGTGTAGCTAAGTTACTTTATACCCTCACTACTTACAGTGAAGTAATGTAATTTCTATTACTTTTGTTATTGTTTTGGTCTATGCATTCTACTGCAAGTCTTCATTATTTCTTTAAGTGTTAAGGTTATTTTTTAAGGTATGTTTACACCAAGCAATTTGCAGCTAGGAGCACCATCCACCAAACGCCCTGACGACCACAAGCAGTGATTCCCATGAATACAAGAAACAGGAATAGCTGTTTGTGTTGTTAGGTGTCAATCTCTCTTTATTTCAATTTTCTTATATTAGTCTGATTTGCCAAGTTAGTTCCAAGGCACAGTTCCGAGAGTTACGTTTGCATTGCTAAGAAAAAAAAAGTGTCGTTCAACAAACTCCTATTTTTTTGGCATCAAAAAAGGGTTTTAAATAATTTACGGCATGACAATAATGCAATGCCAAGGTCTAACAACTCTGGTAAAAAATATTTGTCTAACTCAAAACGAGTGGGTTACCTCCCCCTTGTCGTTGATGAGAGTTGTGACCACTTCCGAGCCTGCGCCCCAGTCGTCGGAGTCACGGAAGACCAGGTCGTTGGGACCAGCCTGGGATGCCATGGACCTTGCGAAAATCTGGAGGTGAGAGGTAATCAAGACAGAGGGTAAACACGTCAAGATGAGAGGTCACAAAGGCAGAGGGTGAGCACGTCAACATGAGATGTCACAAAGACAGAGGGTGAAAACGTCAAGATGAGTGGTCACAAAGACAGAGGGTGAACACGTCAAGATGAGAGGTCACAAAGGCAGAGGGTGAAAACGTCAAGATGAATGGTCACAAAGACAGAGGGTGAAAACGTCAATATGAGAGGTCACAAAGACAGAGGGTAAATATGGCAAGATGAAAAGTCACCAAGACATAGGGTAAACAGGACAAGATGAGGGGTCACCAAGATAGAGGGTAAACAGGGCAAGATGAAAGGTCACAAAGACAAAGGGTGAGCACGTCAAAATGAGAGGTCACAAAGACAGAGGGTGAACACGTCAAAATGAGTGGTCACAAAGACAGTGGGTGAACACGTCAAGATGAGAGGTCACAAAGACAGAGGGTAAATATGGCAAGATGAAAAGTCACCAAGACATAGAGTAAACAGGACAAGATGAGGAGTCACCAAGACAGAGGGTAAACAGGGCAAGATGAAAGGTCATCAAGACAGTGGGTAAACAGGGCAAGATGAGGGGTCATCAAGATAGAGGGTAAACAGGGCAAGATGAAAGGTCAACAAGACAGAGGGTAAACAGGGCAAGGTGAGGGGTCAACAAGACAGAGGGTAAACAGGGCAAGATGAAAGGTCATCAAGACAGAGGGTAAACAGGGCAAGATGAAAGGTCATCAAGACAGAGGGTAAACAGGGCAAGATGAAAGGTCACCAAGACAGAGGGTAAAGTTCTTTTCTTACGTCTCTTCGCCATCTTCCTTTGCTCTTCCTCCATCTTACCATATTCTTACCCTGACTTTTTTCAGTTTTACTCTTCAATTTATTCCCTCCTTTTTTTCTTTAACTTTCTATTCTGCTAGAATTTATTAATTTTGTTTAGGTATTTACATTTTGAATCAATATCCCTCTTCCGCTTCTCTCTTTTAAAATTTAAATTCCCTCTAAACTCCAGCCGCTTACCTTGACGCTCTTGTTGGGTTTGAGAGAGTAGTTTCTGAACGTGTACTCGTGGGCGCCTCGCTTCTTGTTGTCCAGGACTCGCCGGATCTTCCAGCCGTCCAGGTTAATCTCCTGAGATTAGATACAGACAAAGAAAAATGTGGAGCTTTAAGATATTGGTTTAGCGCGCTAGGTACAGAGCACAATATGGCTGGTTAAGGCGTTTTGAGTATCTCTGTAGTTTTTTTTTTTTGTGTGTGTGTGTTTTTTCTAAATTGTTCGACGATGTCTTCGCTATGCTGGGTCGTGTAATGAAAAAAAAAGTCCAAAAGTAATGAAAACAAGTTTAGTATGCAGGCAAGATGGCCACAGGCTTATCAAAGTTTTACATTGGTATAGCTGTATCAATAACGTTCCTTCTAGAGCTCTAGGTGAAACTCTAAAAAGAAATTCGAAGGGTTGCAAAAGAGACACTCCACGTTATTTCAATACCTTCCAAAATCTAGATTTTGAAACGAATTAACAAAAAAGAGGAAAAATATTTTTTGCGCTAATGTAGCATTAGAAAGACATAAAAAAACCACAGGTCAAAGTTGAGACAGCTCGGCGGGACCCCGTTTACTGACCTTACGGATACCGCCAGACGGGTTGTTCTCCAGCATAATAAACTTGCCCTCTGGGTTGGCCTCGGCGATGCTCACTGGACCGTTGGCCGTGCGCTGGTAGGTCGTCTTGGCCGAGACCTCACCTCGCATCATCTTCATCGAGAGATGGGAGTCACCTGCGGAGATCGAGGGTTCAAGGTCAGGGTCAAAGGTAAGTTAAAGATTGTGGGGTTAGTGTGTTTTTGTGTATGTGTGTGCGTAGGTGAAAGGCTGGAAATCGTGATATGGAAAGATACTAAATATATACACTTGTGTTTGAAACAGTAGTTCAAAATAGTTTGTCAAGAGGATGCTTAATATTAACTATGAAAAACGTTAAAAAATGATATGAAAGACTTCAACTCCAAAAAACTTAAGTTAACAACATTTTTTTTCATTTTTTTTTTAAATTAATTTGTATGTTGTACATTGATTTGATAAAGATGCTAGAAGATCATGCTTGGAAACTGAACAATGACTTGAAGCGAAAAACAGAAAAAAGGTAAATTTGTCTGTTGCTAGATGAAGACATTGTTACATCTTGCTTCGAGGGTGGTTCTGTCAAGATGAATGAAATATCTGCAGGACATCAGTTCTCGTTTTCTGCCATTCTTTTTGTTGCACTGCTGCCATGGTGGGCGTTGTATAACAAAGAGTCATGAACAATGTCAACTCCAATATCTTGTGGGTGTAGAATTTCAGTATGCGAGTGGAAGTATGAGAGCTCTTTTCAAGAATTGTGTATTCAGTGATTCGAGTATTCCTGTGTACCTTAAGATTTTCTGCTGGAGTCGCATATAATGTTTCTATTTCAGCGATTCTCTTCGATTTATGTTTTGGAAATTCATGGAAAAGTAAGAAGTTAATGTGGAAATAAATGGAACAAAAATAAATGAGTTCAAGCGTCAAGCATCTTTGCTATGGTTTCTCGAACCCAGTGATGTTTTTATGTTAGCTCGGCTGTATCTCTGCCTTTGGGTGTTCAACCATATCGTGATTGAGAACACAAATCTTCATAACACGTGTGTTTTAAATAAAAACAAAAATCGCATTTTTGCATTAATGGTTTAACTCGTTAGAAAGTAGGCAAGACTTAGTAAGGTAAACGAAAGAAAAGTGTTTTAAGCGATGGTAATTTAACAGGCCTTAATTTTTCTTCCAATTTTTTTTTAATTTTATTTTTTGAAAGTTCAAATTGCAAAACAGAAAAAGGAACGAAGGAAACCAGAAAGCAGGTTAGTATTCTAAAAAATAATAATGCAAATAAAAAGGTAAATCAATGTACCTGAGAGAGTGGGTGATCAGCTCCCGAATTCGTCCATAGAAATATTCGCAGCTTTTAAGTTCAGAGTTAAAGTATATATATACAATAGTAAAAGACAATGTCAAAGAGAACAAGGGTTAGGAAGCCCCTAGGGAGGCATAAAAGACGCAAGAGGCGTGTGGTGGACTTGCGTGTCCCATGCTTTCGATTTATATCACACTGAACACATAAATATGAAATGTAATTTAAGTACTGAATTTTTTCCTGTCTTTGATTTTTTTTTTTCATTGAAAAAACGCATGCACTGCACACAATTATAAAAGCCACACTCTCTTTCGAAAAAGTTGGAGAGAATTTTTTTTTTTAAAGAAATAGTAAAGATTAAAGCCAATTCTGGTTTTTGTGGTGAGGAAGCCGTGAATGTGTGCCTGGTGTTGTATTTGTTACGTGTACCATTAAACAACAATAACAACAACAAAAACAACAACAACAACACCAACAACAATAATAATAATAATAATAATAATAATAATAATAATAATAATAATAATAATAATAATAATAATAATAATAATAATAATAATAATAATAATAATAATAATAATAATAAAAATAATAATAATAATAACCATACCACAATCAAAGTACTAACATCTTATTTTCAGCCATAGATTTTTTTAAAATGTTGCATGTATTGACACTTTTCTTTAAACACTGTTACGACATAAATGTTTTATCTACATTCAAAGGATGATTTGTTTTCTGCACATTCTTAAGAATACGTTTTCCTCTTTTCTATGAAAAAAAGATAACGAGATATTGGTACATTTTCCAGATAGTGCCATACACAAAAACAGTGCTGTCAATACAATGCTCAATGTTGTGTGAAAACTTTGCATCTACGAAAAGAAGCGTTAAGCTAGGTGATTTTATCATACAAATAATCTAACGAACCATGGTAAAAAAAAAATGGCGAAAGGTGTAAAAAACATGAAGTTATCATGCAAATTTAGCACATATTAATTCTTTTCGAACTTGTATGTGACTTAGTCATGCACAGCTGAAAATATGAATAGTTTCAACTCGAAGCCATGAAGAAGGGAGAAAAAGGCTTTGCGTTCTCCATGTATTGTCAAATGCAAGTGCCCAATTGTATTCTGTTTTCCATTTTGCACGTAGTAGGGTTAAAAACTTAAGTATTTTCTCATTTCTTGTGTTTCTTTTTGTTGAGTTTGTTCTTAAAAAGCAAGCTGCTGAACTTAGAAGCAGAAATATGAAAAATAAATATCAATGGCGTCTATGTATCGTTCCAAAGGCAACAAAAAGAAACAAAAAATAACTAAAAAGAAGCAACACCAATTACAATTAATAATAATAGCTTCAATAAAAGGAAAAGAAAAAGAAGAAGAAAGAGGAGGAGGAGGAGAAGAAGGTGAAGATAAAAAAGAACATGAATTTTGTTCATATTAAGCCTTGCTGTATGCTTTCATCACAATTTTTTGCCTTCATGTTATCTTAATTTTTGACGTTGGACTGCTGCGTGAGTTATTGTGTCCAGCCTACAAGAGTAATTCATGGTGGGTTTTGTTTGTTTTAGGATCTATTGAGCACAGTTAGCATTGTTGGGTTAGTTAGAAAAAGAAAAAGTAAAGAATTGTGTAAAAAGGCTTTGGTTGTTAGTAAGAGTTCGTCATATCTCCTAAAAAAGATCTAAACGATTTTTTTTACGCCAGGTTGTATTATTTTTTTTTAAGTTGGATGGCCAATTATTCCAACAGCGAAAGAACTAAATGTTAGGAAAACATTCTGTTATTCTAATGTTAACACATGCGAAAAGAATTAGTCAGTTTTTGCTGAGTGATAGCACTTAACATAGTAATAATATTATCATTCTAAATCCAAATTTGTATCTCCTATGTTGCCTTACAACCTAATGATGTCTTTTTCTTATATATAAATGCTGCAGAACAGTTCTATCTCCCTTCACAAGTTGAAAGTAAATATTAAACCTTTTAAGGTCGATAACTCGCATAAATTCCGAGTTAAGCACCTATTTACGACCGACCTAAATCCATCGATTTCGAAAGAAGTGTAAAGCTATCACTTAGTATCAGAATCTTGTCTGATTTGAAATACTGTAGGTATAAAAGTAATGTGTGGTATCGCCCCATCCTCAATTCTTTTTGTGATAGCATGGCTCATCACTACGCGTGAAGCTTGAAAAATTTAAATTAAAACTTGAACATCCTATTTTTGACCAATAGTTACTTCTGTCGGCACAGTGTCCAGAACAGGTTCACTGTGTATAGACCATTACCAAACAAAGCAGCAAACAACTAAAGATGGTTGGTTTTCTTCAAACACAGAAAGATTTTATTCTCTCACATTGACATAGTAAGCTTACAGAAAACCAGAACGTTAGACGTACTTAAATTTTTGACAGCCTCAACTAATAAGCAAAAAATAAATAGACTGGTGTAAATAATATTAGGCCAGATACAAAAGCAAAATGATGCCTGCAAAAAGTGCTGATCTTAAAAGCACAAAATGATAAAATGTGAGATTGATGTTCTTTAAATATAATCAGACTTGAATCCAATAATATGGAAGCAAGTTCTGGGCCTAGTTTTACTTTTAACTTCTCGAAACTTTAAAGACGGTTTATTTGACAAACATAGATTAGTAAGATAAAAGTTAATAAGCGATTCTCACAATATTGTATTTTAAGCCAATAAAAAATATTGGTGATAAAGTTGAACACATAAAAAATCTACTTTGCGTAGCTGTTAAAAGAAAGATTTTTTTTTTTTTTTAACATAAAATTACTTGCTTGGATACAATTTAAAAAAAAAATTGAATGAGACTGTAAAGATAAAGTAGGGGGTGGGACTAGTCTAGGCAAAAATGCGATGTAAATCGTAAAACCTTAAAAGTGTGAACAGCACAAACTGATGTTGTAAGCGACTCACTTTTGGAGATCATTCATGTGAGAGACCCATAATCTTTATGATTACAATGTTAGTTTTCAAGACAGCATTCACTCACATGCGATATCAAAAAGAGTTCAAGAATTAAACGATAAGCAATTCTATCCGGTCATGACTGCCTTGGTATTGAACAAGATCTAAAGCAAAAGTGCAAAAAGTCAATACTTAATGATGGTTACTATATGAAATGTCCTTTAAAAAGTTTAAGAAATCCTTACTTAGAATCTTATAGCCGTAAGATCAGTTACACGAAGACAGGGTGATAAATAAATAATTTGTAAAATAAGACTGAGATTCAATGAATAAAAAAGATTCTGCAAGGACAAAGTTTAGATTTTAAACATTTGAGTATATACCGCCACAATAATCTTCAAATCTCATTTTCTAAAACATTGAAAAACATAGGCACAAAATTTTTATTTGTTTTGCTCTTAATAATGCTCTTCCTTTAATCTTATTCTGAAGAATACGATGAAAATGGTGCATATTCACATTGTCCATGAATGTTACAAATAATCTTGTTTTGTGTTTATATATTAATCTCAAGCTAGTATAGACTAGATGTAAATGAATACATTAAAAAAAGTATTTGGCTTTACTTTCACTTCGATAAACAGACCTTTACATGATTATAAGCACGTATTCAAAGCATTTTGTTCAAGAAATTGTAGAGCTGGAATCTTAAATTGAATGTGTATGCCTTTATACCTTTAAAAAAGTTTCAATATTAGAGCAACATCGTAACTCATGCTGGTATTACGAAAACTTCGAAACAACATTATTTGTTATCATGTTCAATATTGAAATACTTCACAAGGTATAGCTGGCTATTTTTCCTTAAGCCCTCACTATAGTCAAAGTATCTCATTAGTCAAAAGTAGGCCTGTTGCAGGATAAGGCTTTTAAATTTTAGATGGTTTGAATTGAGGATGCAGTTTTGAAAAGAAAAGTAATTTAAAAGATATTTCATCGACATGAATTTTAGAAATCATTCTAGGTGATTGATCGACCGACAAACTTCAGTTTGAACAATACTTTTAAATCACGTGCATACATTATTTTTTTTCCTTTTCGAACCAGAAGATTTACAAATATTCACAGCCTTTAACAGAATATATTAGGACACAATTGATTGTATAATTATACAACATAAGAAGGGGAAAAAAAAGGAGAGGAAAAAAGGGGGAAAAAAAACAGCTTTATGTGACATGAATGAAAGCCAAAGCAAGATTCAAGTTCACACAAGCACCGAAGAAAGATGACGTAACTTGCCGAGGAGAGCCGAGAATTAATCACTCGGCTTCTCTCCTGGGTGTGCAATGGTGGCGATTGAGAAAAGAGGGTCAAAGAGAAAAACTAACAACCATACTTTTAAAACATGCACAAACACGGCTTAGAAAACAGCACTTGTTATGATAATAAAACCTTTTACGCCATTCAAAATATATCCATATCTAAAACGAGATAAGTTTTTAAAATCGTTTCTTTTATGAAAACTTTGAAGCAAACTGTATCTTTCGTTCAAATTTGATTGATTTCAAGTGTAAAAACTTAAGCAATACATTTTTTGGGGAAATTCCTTTACAGTGGATTCTGTCTCGCTGTTTTTCCACAATGATAATTATTAAAACTGAAAATTATCCCATTCGTGATAAGACTTGAAGAAAATTGAGATGTTGGACAAAACAATTTATAAAGAATGGTAAAAGTCATTCACACGTTATGCTTTCAAATGGTTCTAAAACTGCATCAAGACAAGAAATTGCAGCAAATTTGCCCTAAGACATGTCAATTTGTTAAGGTTATGGTGAAAAGCTTGGTTAGGTGTGAGACAGGAAAAAAAAATCTCTACGGTTATGATTGGTTGAATATTTTAAAAAAAAAAGATATTACTAGACTTACGCCCCCCTAGATCTAAACTAAGTGCCAATTATTTAGGTTAGACCTAGATCTAAAGCCTAAGTAGCGGTTAGACCCAGGTTAGGGAGAAGGGGCGGGGGCAGTTACTTCTTATACGTGGATGTGGTCGATTCATAAACTTTAGTTGTCGTTTCGTACTGACCCCCACTTTCATAAGCCTGTTCGTCGGAGACATTGATTATGTCGGCTAGACGTCCCGCACCGCTCTGCCGCACGCCTAACGTCTGCTCCACTACTGATCTCAGCCCGACTCTGTGGGGAGGAAAGGTCAAAGTGCAAACTCAAAAGCATGATAAATAAACAAAACAGAAAGCAATTGATGGGCGGGGGAAGAGGTTTACAAACGTACGGATAAAAGGAAGCCAATGATGCAGAAGAGTTGGTGGTGAAAAAAGAAAAAACGAAATCAGGTTAACAAAGAGTTATTAGAAATAAAGGAGTAAAATAATTTTCAAAATGTTTAGAGGTCGAGAAAATAAATGCAAGGTAGAAAAATAAAGTACAATAGCAAAGAATGAAGAAATGAAAAATACGGTGACCTTTAAATGAGAGCTCATTTATTTTACATGCAGGACTGAAATTGAAATAATGGAAGGAAAAAAAAATTAAAAAAGAAAAAAGAAAATTCTCTGACACAAACGGTAGGGAACAGAAGGAAGCAGCAAAGGAAATATCCAATGAAGTAAAATTTGTACATTTGAAAGTCAAACATAATTCGAGTGGCGCCAAAGCAAAAACGCAAAAATGGGTCTAAAAAATTTAAAATAACCCAAACGAGCCAAAAAAAAGGGAAACAAATAGTCTTCTAAGTCTATGATTCGGCAGGCTTTTATGAGAAGAGGCCAAATCCAAAACTTCGAACACAAAGGGTTAATGGTTTTGTTTTTTTGTTGCTTTTTTTTTTTTTTTTTTTTTTTTCAAAAAAGAATATTTGAATTGGAAATTCCGATCAATATTTTTTTTATAAAAACCAAAAATCAAGATTTTAATATTTATTGTATTTTAAAGTGAGTTTTAACTTCCGATATTCGATAAGTTTGGGTTACTTGCAAGCAACATAAAACTCCCAGGGAAATGTACATTCGCACAAGCAGAGCTTCTTTAGATAAGAAAATATTTTCAAATATAATCAAAGATGAGATTAAAACAACAAAAATCTACATTGAAATGAAGACAATCATAATGACCATAACATAATAGGGTTTTTAGCACAAACCGCTAATGTCATTTTAAAGTGTGGGCGCCTTGAGAATTTTCTTTCAAATGCTTTCGATAGACAAAACCTTAAAATAAAAAAAAGGCTTGGTTGTGGTTGAACCGAAAAATTGCTACCATTGCACAAAACCAAATGTATATATATGAATTATTTTTACAACAAACAAAAGCTTCAATAAAAAAAAGGAATAACAATCATGCCAAAAATTTTGAAAATAAAAATATTGCACTTTTTGTAAAACTATTCAAAAATCAACATGCACATCTTGAACGTCAATAATCTGATACTATTTGTTCGAAATCAACCAACAATAGAGTGAAAAGCAAAACAGGAAAAAAAAATAAAAAAGGAAAGAGAAAAAGCAGCCATGCATCCCCTGTAGTTGGGCTGAGAGGTGAGGGCGTGTTTACAGCGCATGTTTTTACCCGAATTTTCACACTTCAGGTAAATCCATTATGGCGAGACGTCTTAGATACCCATTATATATATATATTGCGCAACTATTTGGAATTCTTACTTCAGACGGGAAAACACTTTAACACTTCGATCCCGCCCTTACAGTAAAAAGTGTTCTTAATAATTACCAGTTTCATCTCAGTGGCTATTTTTGTCTTTAATGTTTTCCTCAATTGAATTCCCGCAAGATGTTTTCCAGAAGAACTTGTGTGAAGGACCATTTAAAGAGTCCTTTCCTACCTAACATCTTTGCACTGTGTATGAAGGCTCGCTTAGTTTCAATTTTTATTTGCAGATAAAAGGCTCTCTGAAACGTTTGCAATTCTCACAAATATGTCTTACACAGTTGACATTACAAGAATAATCAAAACATGCAGTGGTTTTCTTGCTTTGCGGTAAAACTAATTTGCAACACTTATAACTTAAACAAAAAGCTTTAAATCAATTTAACATCATGGGAAGAAATAAACACTAATAAAAGCATCTCTTTAAATATTACAATAATAATAATACAAAATATCAACTATAATATCTGACTAAACATACGAAAGAAAATCTTTTTATTCATAAACATCATCATAATCAAAAAAATAGATTTCAGACTGGATTTGGGATTAACGTATGAATACTGATCATAATCATTCTGAAAGAATTAAAGCTGTGTAGTTTGAACTGCATCTTGAACTTAAGGTCATACCAAGGTCACGAATTGCATGTTATTATTATTATTATTATTATTATTATTATTATTATTATTATTATTATTATTATTATTATTATTATTATTATTATTATTATTATTATTATTATTATTATTATTATTATTATTATTATTATTATTATTATTATTATTATTATTATTATTATTATTATTATCTTTTTTTTTTACAAGTGTTTAAGAGTCGGCTAGTTTTGTCTCACCTTGGCAACTGTAATTTTGTAAGATAGCTGTATATAGCTTATCTAGTGAGTTTATACTGAGAGTACAGTCCACAAATTTGGGAAATATTTAAAAAACCGTCAGAAAATGTATATTGCAAAATATCGGATACTGCATTTCTGGCGCAAGGCCGAAACGAGAGTCAACTTTCAAGTACTGGAAAATTTCTACTTGATACAGATAGAATCATAGTGTTGCTTTCCATTTTTAAAACCGGAAGTTGAATATGTTTTGGGGCAATGGATAATTCTAAAAACAGCCTTTCGTACAGGAAACACTTGTTCAAATGTTGTTTTAAAAGTTAGATATTTATTTTTCTGACTCGAGAAATGTGATGACAAGAAAAAATTATAATATTCTTACAAAAGCAAATGAAAAAAAGAAAGAATGAAAAAGCAATTGAACAACATACTTCATATATCCTGGGTATGACCTTTAGTCCAGACAACGCTATTGATTATATAAGATTATTGCACGAAAGACACGCGTGTAAAACTTTAAAGCTGAGAGAAGTTGAATACTGAAGCAGTGTAAAATGATCCGTAAATATACAACAGTCATGTCCAGTCTAAGGAGACTGGGAGCAGACGAGCCACGAATGAAAGACGAGTAAAATGATTGGTTAACCTAGGTGGGGTCAAACTGACCTCCGGATGGACTTGATGAATCAGGCAAGCGGGTGAAAGACGTTCAAAAGAAAATGATTGTAACAAATAATATTTTATGATCCTAGTAACATTAATAAATATAGAAAGAAGGAGGAGAAGGAGACCAAGAAGTAGAACAAGAAGAACAGGAAGAACAAGAATCTAAAAGCACAAGAAGATGAAAATAAAAATAATGATAATAATAATAATAATAATAATAATAATAATAATAATAATAAGAAGAAGAAGAAGAAGAAGAAGAAGAAGAAGAAGAAGAAGAAGAAGAAGAAGAAGAAGAAGAAGAAGAAGAAGAAGAAGAAGAAGAAGAAGAAGAAGAAGAAGAAGAAGAAGAAGAAGAAGAAGAAGAAGAAGAAGAAGAAGAAGAAGAAGAAGAAGAAGAAGAAGAAGAAGAAGAAGAAGAAGAAGAAGAAGAAGAAGAAGAAGAAGAAGAAGAAGAAGAAGAAGAAGAAGAAGTCGAACAACAATAATAAGAAGAAAAAGAATGAGAAAAGTATAAAAAGGAAGAAAAAACAAAAGCTAGAAAAAAAAATAGGGAGCATAGAAGGAGGAAAGTTAAAAGGAAAGAAAAGGAGAAAAAGATTCGATAAAAGATGATTCGTAATATTGACATTGACATTGTGCGAAGAACACAAATAAACTTTCGGTTTTAGCAATGTAGTCTTGTGGCTAGTCATCGAAAAGCGCAACCAAAATCTAATTCAAAATCCAAGCAACTTTATGCAATGCATATTGAACAAGAAAGACAAATATTACAAAAGAAAAAAAAAACATAACTATTAGGCAAAACAACAATTGCTTAACCTACATGTTTATGATTACAGTGTTTCAAACCGGTGAAAATGACACTTTAGAATATAGGTAAATACTATAACACTATGAAGATAGGTAAGTCACTTAAAACGTTTTGAAATTTGGAGAGTTCCAGAATTGTATAATATTCTTTGCTTTTTTGTAGACTATTTCGAAGGTCTGTGAAGAATGAATCTATCCTTTCCGATTCCTTTTCTTAGAGTAGGAAATACTGGTTCGCATAGCTTTAGAAAGTTCCTCGAAATTTCCTAAACAACCACCTTTTCTTGGCTTGTATAGTTGTTCGTCTTAGAGCAAGTAAAAATCCATTTCGTGAACTAGGGATTTCAGTTTGGAGAGTATATATCTCACCCACCAAGTAACATATCAATGCATTTATTTACTAAAAAAAACTTTAAAAGAATGAAGGTTTAAAAGAATATCTGAACCGAAATCTACACCGCCTTTTAGCTAAAACCTTGCAGTCCAAAAGAATGCACAAAATCAGTTTTAATAGTAAATGTTTTTGTTAAATACTGTATAAGAATGAAGTCTAAAAGTCTGGATAAATCTAGATTTTGTGATATAATAAATTATTTTGACAACAAATCGTCAAATTCGTCACGGGTCACAACACCAAGGATGAATAACAAACAGTGATATAATTATATCAAAAGTCATATAGTAAGAAACAGTGCAAACATGATTATTCGCGTTTCTTGGAAACGCCGCTACATCTCATCGGATTTCTGAGAAGCGATAGGGCGGGCTTGGCTGGAGTTGGTGACGCTAGTGCTAGAAGATCTTTCCTCTGATCTCTCTACATCGTATTTTGATGTGGTGACCTCAACGTTAGAACTGCCACCACTGAACGATATTGTGAGAACATCGTCGGCAGCGTCGCTCTTTGCGAGGCTCGTCTTGCCGGGATGGGTGAACTGCCTCGCCGAGTGACTCTCTTGATAGGTGGTCACGTAGATAGGGCCCTCGCCGCTCACCGTCTCCGCAACCGTCTTAGTTCTCACGGCTTCGAACCTCCCCGGGGATGACTCGAGACTGGGGATCTTTTTGGAAGTTTTCTCATCCCCGGAAGCAAAACTGCTGGAGAAACTCCTCTCTTGCTGGGAGGTTAAGCTTTCCCGAGACCCCATATCTTCAGCAGTCTCAAAAGACTCCGACGCAACATTGAAGTTTACGCGAGACTCAAATCCTTCCGAGAAACTTGTTGTAACACGCGTTACCTTACCTAGAGATTCGCCATTCAACGAGGACTCGTTGACTTCAGAATGGACCACAACTACGGAGTTACCTGGACCAGAGCTTTCTGTGTGAGTAATCGTCTTGGTCTCATACACTCTATCCTCTTTCAAATCCGGTTCTGCTTCTGTCAGTACTGTACGTTTTGTCTCTCGAATAGTATCTTCTTTTCCTGAATCGTTTGCCTCTTTGACTGATTGGGGCGGATGAAAAGCAAAACCCTGTTCGTTCATTACTTTACTTACTATCGCTGATGCTTGCTCGTGCTCCAGCCTAGATATTGACCCATCCTGGCTTATACCTGTCATATCAACATATGGGTCTCCGTTTTGAGATGTTTTAACCTCTAGTGAAACAGCTGAATGCAATTCTTTCGGAGAATCAGCCTGATCATTTGGCTTACTTACTATCTGTTCCTTTTCAAAACTAGCAACAGATTCATCTTCTACTTTTGATTTTACCGTTTCCGCCTGACTCTTAATGTCTAACTGGCTTTCATCTTTGTTAATCTCTGAAATAGTATCAACTTTAGTGGTTTCAGTAACTTGCGGATTTTCGGACTCATTGGTAATCTTAGACGCTTCCAAATCCTTATTTATTTGGCCTGAAACTGTAGGCATACCTTGAGACCGTTCGGCGTTAAAAACGTGTTGTGTAGTGATCGACAATGATTCAGTGGTCTCCTCCACATCTTGGACGTTTTCACTCGTCTGCCTGTCAGAACGAGGTTCAACATTAAAACCGACAGTGTCAGTCCCTGTGGATGATGCCTCACTACTCTGCCGGGTGACAGTTGCTGACCTACTCATCGTTACATCTTTGTCATCAACCATTTCGTTCATCACATCATCGCTTGTATCATTCCCCCCACCTTCACTGGAGACATGCCCTTGGCTGGTCAGACTCAACTCCACGCTGGACGTTTTGACTGCGTCATCTCTGGTGATACCTTTCTTCTCCGTTTCTTTCGCTCCATCTGAACTTTCCGGTTTAGTGCTGGAACTTTGCTCCATTTCAAATTTCTCGTCTTTCACAATGTTTTTTGTGGACACTATCTCACTACTAGAGACATTACTAACCTCCACTGAATACGTCTCTTGATTCTGTATGGTGTCAACATTTTTCAAGGATGTCTCTTCAAGTTGTGCATCCAGCTTATATTTTGTGTCTGTACCCAAAGGCTCATCTGGCATATTATCATTTGCTGTCTTTGCACTTTTATCCTGCGTGGTTTGAGAATCTCCCACGGTTGTTCTGAAATCTCCAGATATATCCGAATCAGCGGTTCTCATCGGCATATGATCTTGTGTATCACTAATGGAGGTTACTTTCTCTGTAGATGGATCGATCATTTTGAAGCTTTCGGCGTCTGCTTGAATACTACCAATTTCATTCTTTTGTTCATCTTGTCGTTCAGGCTTGGACTCTGTACCTCTTGCCTTCTCCTTAATGTTTACTTCGTGTTTCTCATCCATTTCATAATTTAACACGTCACCACGCGTTTCCCACAATCTGCTCTCCTTTACAACGCCCTCACCAGTTTCTTCCTGGACACCAGTATCGATACTTCTTGCAGCTTGATGACCTTCCGCAGTTTGTTCAGCAGCTGATTCTGCCAAGAGCGATGCACTCGTCTTGCTAAGGGCAAAGGTTCGGTATATAACAACATCATTTTCTGAGTTTTTCCTCTCACTCATCTCTTCTCTTACTTCATTACCAACTGTCCGAGAACTGGCGTCAAACTGAAGGCCATCACTGCGCATGTCTGCTAGACCACTATTCAGCAAACCTGTAGAATCACTTTCAGATTTACCAGCACTACTGGCTGTGGAAAAATATACCTCATGTGTGGTCCCAGTCAAGTGTTTGTCGATAGACGTTCCTTCGAAGGGTACACTATGTTTGCTTACTGTAGCATCTTTATTGACATCAATGCCTTCTCCCTCGAGAGCAGTATCCCTTCCAGAAAGAGGCTGATGAGAAACATTTTCTACACCCGCCCCGCCTACAGCTGCATGCTCTGAATGTGCGACAACTACAGATGATTTTTCCGTCTTTGTAATATCAGGCTCAGTTGACGACTTTTCACTACTGTCTCCCCGTCGACTAACGCTACTATCAACCTCTTCAGCGGTTGTTCGAGAAATAGAAGTTTTCTCTTGACCGATGTCATCTATCTTTTCTTCCCTGGCTAAAACACTCTCCGAATCATGTTTTGTAGTTACTGTCATTGAAACAGATTGTGCCAAACCTTTGGCAATTTCTTGGGTCGGAATAGCCTCTGAGGACGTTTTCGTATCTTCCACTACTGAACCAGCATCTGGTTCATCTTTATTATCTCGCTTTCCTGACGCTGTATCAACATTGTCTCCTTTATCCCCATTGTCTGAAGCAGACTCTAGTCCATCCTTTCTAAATGTCATCACTGAAACAGAAGCAGAGGAAACTTGGTTGTCTGCATCCACTGATTTGGTTTCCGGGATATCTTCATTACCTCCCTTCTCTGACATTGTCTCCTGAAGATATGTGCTATCTCCTTTCAATGAAAGAGTCTCTGCAGTGCTCGTGCTATCTCCCTTTTGAGAGATAGTCTCTTGAACATTTGTACTATCTGTCTTCGGTAAAACAGTCTCCTGAAGATTTGCACTATCTCCGCTCAATGAAAGAGTCTCCGCAGTGCTCGTGCTATCTTCCTTTTGTGAAACAGTCTCTTGGACATTTATGCTCTCTCCTGTCTTTGAAACAGTCTGCGGATCACTTTTGCTATCTTCCTTTTGTGAAACAGTCTCCTGTATATATGTGCTATCTCCTTTTTCTGAAGCAGCCTCATGAAAATGTGTGCTATCTGTCGTCGTCGTAACAGTCTCCTTAACATATGTGCTCTCTATTTTCGGTGGAAAAGACTCCTGGACATTTGTGTTATTTTCCTTTTGTAAAACAGTCTCCTGAACATTTGTGCTATCCTCCTTTTGTAAAACAGTCTCCTGAACATTTGTGCTATCCTCCTTTTGTAAAACAGTCACCTGAACATTTGTGTTATCTTCCTTTTGTAAAACGGTCTCCTGAACATTTGTGTTATCTTCCTTTTGTAAAACGGTCTCCTGAACATTTGTGTTATCTTCCTTTTGTAAAACGGTCTCCTGAACATTCGTGCTTTCTGTCTTCAGTGAAAAAGTCTCCTCCTGGACATGTGTGCTACCTTCCTTTTGTAAAACAGTCTCCTGAACATTTGTGTTATCTTCCTTTTGTAAAACGGTCTCCTGAACATTTGTGTTATCTTCCTTTTGTAAAACGGTCTCCTGAACATTTGTGTTATCTTCCTTTTGTAAAACAGTCTCCTGAACATTTGTGTTATCTTCCTTTTGTAAAACGGTCTCCTGAACATTAGTGTTATCTTCCTTTTGTAAAACGGTCTCCTGAACATTTGTGTTATCTTCCTTTTGTAAAACGGTCTCCTGAACATTCGTGCTTTCTGTCTTCAGTGAAAAAGTCTCCTCCTGGACATGTGTGCTACCTTCCTTTTGTAAAACAGTCTCCTGAACATATGTGCTATCTCCGTTTTGTGAAACATTCACGTGAACAGTGGTGCTATCTCCTTTTTCTGAAGCAGTCTCGTGAACATTTGTGCTACCTGTCGTCGTCGTCGTAACAGTCTGCTGAACATTTACTTCATCTGTCTTTGGTGAAACAGTCTCTTGAACATGTGTACTTTCTGTTTTGGATGAAAAAATCGCCTGAACATTTGTGTTATCTTCCTTTTCTCTAACAGTCTCCTGAACATTTGAGCTATCTATCTTCTGTGAAAAAGTCTCCTGAATATTTGTGCTATATCCTTTTTGTGAGATAGTTTCTGGAACATTTGCGCTATCTACCTTTTGTGGAACAACCTCTTGATCACCTGTGCTATCTTCATTTTTTAAAATAATCTCCTGAACATATGTGCTTATTCCGTTTTGTGAAACATTCTCGTGAACAGTTGTGCTATCGCCTTTTCCTGAAGCAGCCTCATGAACATTTGTGCTCTCTTCCTTCCGTGAAACAGTCTCCTGAACCTTTGTGCTAACTGTCATCGTAGTAACAGTCTCTTGAACATTTACTTTATCTGACTCTCGTGAAACAGTCTCCTGAGCATACGTGCTTTCTGTTTTGGGTGAAAAAGTCTCCTGAACATTTGTGTTATCTTCCTCTTGTAAAACAGTCTCCGGAACATTTGTGCTCTCTATTTTAGGCGAAAAAGTCTCCTGAACATGTGTGCTATCTCCCTTTTGTGGAACAGTCTCCTGAACATTTGTGCTATCTCCCTTTTGTGGAACTGTCTCCTGCACGTTTGTGCTATCTCCCTTTTGTGGAACAGTCTCCTGATCATTTGTGCTATCTCCCTTTTGTGGAACTGTCTCCTGAACGTTTGTGCTATCTCCTTTTTGTGGCACAGTCTCCTTATCATTTGTGTTATCTCCCTTTTGTGGAACAGTTTCCTGAATAAATGTATTTTCCTCCTTCAGTGAAGCAATCTCCGCGGTGTCTTTCTTATCTCCCTTTGGCGACATAGTAGCTAGCACGTCCTTATTATCTTCCTTCTGATAAACTGAATCCGAAACACTTTCATCATCTCTCTTTGGTGATGGAGTCTGGAGAATACCTTTGTTCACAGTCTCCGGGATATCTCTTTTATCTTCCATTGGCGATCTAATTTCTTCATAATCTTTTTCATCTCTTATTACTGAAGGAGTTTCAGGTCGATCGTAATTATCTCCCTTAAATGAAATATTTCCCTGACTACTCTCTCTGTTACCGTTCTCCACTAAATCAATCTTTGCATCTACTTTCACATTTTCATCGACAGCTGAACTTTCTCTCTTTTTATCATCTATAGTTTCAGCTTTTATCGCATCACTGTCCTTCTCCTTACTTCCTTTCGACAAAACTTTAATGATTGCTCCATCTCCACTGTCAGCCAGAGCTTCTCCGGCGTCTTCGTCGATTCTGTCCTCGTCTTCATCATTGTGTTCGGCCATTGTCTGAATACATAATGAATCATCATCGGATGTATCGCCCAAGCTGATCTCATCTTTCCGCAGCAGCGTCGCAGCAACCATACTGCTAGATATTACTGAGTCCTGGCTTAGGTGGGATTCAGATGATGCTTGAGTGATGCCCTCAATCCTTATATCTGCTATCTGGTCCTCGTCAGGAGGGCATGAATTTTGAACGTCCGATTGTTTTGAAGTCAGGGTTTCATGTGTATCTGTATCAGACATCTTTTCAGGTTCTGTTACCTTCCCAGTAGTATCTAGTTTTTCTGAAATGTCCAAAACTGTGGTCTCCTTTTCACTTGTGGCAGTACTATACACCTCTACGTGGACATTTCCCTCAATTACACCGGGATCTTTACCGTTTTTCTTCTCTCCTGAATCAACGCTATCAGATTTCTCCTCCGAAATGTTGTGGACATAATCTGCATCTTTTTTCACTTCAGGCTCAGCTCTCAGCATTTCCGCTTGAGAAGAGTCATCTTTCGGTTCTGGTTCCTGAACAGCTTGTTCTCCCTCAGCTTTGGTGTCATAAGCCTCTTTCATTCCTTGAGATAAGTCGTCATTCTTCTGGTCCAGAATGGTTTTCTCAGGTTTTTCAATCGATTCCTTGTCAGCAGCCAAAGGCTCATGAGCTGCATTATCGGATGCTTTCTGGGAGAGAGAATTGTCTCCCTTATCTCCAATCTTATTATGGTTCAGAGATATGTGTCCCTCCTCCGACCCGACTTTATTCTCTCTGTTGCCATCTCCAGTCTTCGAGGTAGACCCACTCTCTTTCTCTAAGTCTGTGTTTTGAATATCACTTTTTTCATCGGAGGCTTTAAATTCAGTTTTTGCAGGAGCCATTTGTCCCTGGGTTTCTGATGATGTCATAATTTCTTCAGTTTGGACGTTGGTGTCATTGAGAATATCAGGAGTGGATACAACTTCATGTGCCTGCACTTGTGAGGTCATTTGACCTTCCATATTCGTTTTATTTGCCTTATCGATTTCCCCATCTTTCTCTTCAAACTTTGCACTACCGGGTTTCTGGTCATGTTCTGTTGTTTCTATTGGAGACGCATCTTTCTTAGAGTCTGACTCTTGATTCTGATCCCGATTATTGACAGGATACCTTATCATTGATCCATCCACGGGGTCCCTTTCTACATTATCCTCATTGAATTTCAACTCTTCAGCCTTATCTTGCATCAAAGGTTCCCTCTTTGTCTCTTCATCTTTTATCTCACCTGGTGCTACAGAGCTGGGATAAAGTTTGGGCTCTTCTCCAACTTCATCTTTTACCTGTGGTGCATCAATCTTAGGTTCGGCGAGCACAGATGAAGCACAAGACTCAACTACTACATCTGTCTCGACCTCTGGCATTGGGTCATCTTTGTGTTTTTCAACAGTGGAATCAAACTTGTTGAAATTCGGCGAATAGCTCGCCGATTCTGTCGGCTGAACATTTGACCTAGTTTCTGAACTTCCTATTTCACGTTGTTGGTGTTGTTGGGGTGTAGCTGGTCGGGAAGAATAGGTTGTAGAAGTAGGGATAGGAGTATGTGCTCCAGACAGAGTGGTTTGATGGAGTCTGGAGCCACCGGAAGGAGAGATAGTGGAGCTTCCACCGGAAGTAGAGGCAATGGAGTTCCCACCGGAAGGACGAGTGATGGAATAACGGCGAAGAGAGCTGCGGAGAGGGATCCTTAGCAGCGGGACAATTAAGGGAAAGAATAAAAAATGGGAGAAAAAGACGGCTTGAAAGAAAGCGAGTAAATAAGGGATTTTTATGATGCGCAAATACATGACTGTGCTGCAAAATAATGGGTTACTCTGGAAATAATGTAGTGTGTTCAGGATGGATAAAACAGGGTGCTGACAGAGGTTGTGGTGACTGAAGTAAGCCGGTGGCTGTCTAGAGCGAAAGTTTTGGTTGGGCTGTTACAAGCAGTTCATTACTTTTTATATTTGTCTTAGGTCTGATAATGGCTCCATGTAACATTTTGTCCAAATAATTTGTCGATGTGACATTTTCTATAACATTAGGTTAATATGAATTCAGTAACCTCTAATATTTGAATGTGATTTAATATCATCCTCATGACCGAGAAATCTTGTAAAGATGTATCCGTTTGGATTTGGTAGCAAACCAAACTGCATAGTATCCTTATTAATTTTTTAAAAATATTCTCTGGAGTATTTTGCATTCTCATATATAAATTAATATTCGCCTTGCACTATATCACCGGCTTGATTCAAGTCACAATTTGAAAGAACATGAGAATGAGCAAATGAAAATGATAAAAAAGATAATGCACACGCATGATTCACACTTAATGGCACAATGAAATCAAAACAATGAAATGCAGGTATAAAAAAAAAACAAAGAAGATTTTCTAATTGAAATAAAAGCACAAAAAATATTTTTAAACGTAACCTTTTTGCCTGCGAAGATTCTGCGTAAATAACATAAACAACTGGTACAGAGGCAAACACTGCAAACAGCGCATTGTACATTCCCTGGGATATCGCTCTGAGTTATCATTTCTTTCACGCATCAACAAAAGAGCACAAAGAGAAAGACAAACTTTAAATAATCCATTAAATACACGTCCGTTTTCTCTTAACCATAGTCAGGATTGTTTAGGCAAATTGGTGAGCACATAAATTTTGAAAACTTCTACAAAATAATTCATGTTATCAGAAACATTTTAACAAAATATGAAAAATCATTGCCTCCAAATTAATATACTTTTTTCGATATACAAGAATATTTCAATTTTTCCCCATCATACCTGTGATAATATGGTTTTTAAGAAAATGAACATTGTAAAAGTTGACACAACGTTACAAATACTAAGATGAAACTTTCGAAAACTGAATTTTTTTTTCATTAATTGTTATGATTAAAACAACGTTGCTTGAGGCAATGATAAAGGAGGTGTGAGATTAATTTTATGGAAGGAAATTAAAATTATGATTTCTCACATAACTACCGGTGAATTTACCTCTACACCAACGTGACCAAAGTGATAATTCAGTAAAGTGTAACATGTGCGTTTCCATTTTCCTATGTTTCCCACTATCTCTGTTCTGTTTTATTTTCTAAACCTGCCCTTCCAGGATAAAAAATAACCCTTTTTTTACACCTCATTGAAAACCAGGAAATCACTTTTTTCTCAGAAATCTCCCATAAGCTCTATCAAATTCATCCACTACATATAAGAATCACATCCATTTCTATCTCAGAACGTTCTATGCCAAATATTGTAATAAGTGACACCAAAAAAAAAATTCAATGGTTTACCTGCTTTCCTCGTGTTCCAGCAGCTTCCTGTAGGCAGCGATCTCCAGCTCCAGGGAGAGCTTGGCGTCCATCAGGGTCTGCAGCTCGACCAGCATGCCCTCCATCTCGGCGCGGAGCTTGTTCATCTCCTCCTTCAGGGAGTTTGTCTCCAGGAGATGATCGTGCTCCTTCTGTTCCAGCTCCCTCATCAGGTCCTGGTACTGCTTCTCCAGCTGGGCGTTCTGTGGACCGCAAGGGAGATTGGGAGTGGTTGGTTGGTTCATTTCTTGATTTTTTTTGGTTATAATTTAATGTCAGATGGAAACGGTGTAGTCTTGAAGACTTGTTGGGAATTGGCAAAACAATAGGCAAGATAGAAAGAGTGGGATAGAAAGGAGTGTAATGTACGAAGTATTAAAAAGCGTAATTAGGGATGAAAGCATTTCTTGTGAGGAGAAGTCTGATTCCCGATAGCTGAAAAATAAATCTGACGGCAGAATAATCAGTCTGTGTCTTTCTTGGCTAGTTAACGATCTTTATCTGCAAACAAGTGGTTTTGGTGAAGGGATCTTGCTCTTTTTTACTTAAACCATGAAAGAGTACTGCTTCTTCTTTTGATATTTTTTCTAGTTGCTTTGATCGGAAAAAAAAAACTCTGAGATAGAATTACTTTTTATACTAGAAAAAAAAAACGGCAACTCTGAGATAGAATCATTTTAAATCAATAGTTTCGAACTTCGTTGAAAAATAACTTATATTTAAAATTTTGTCGTAAACCTTTTGGAATATTTTCCTCCCGTTTAACAGCTAACAGTAATCCCGATGACAAACAAATTTCTTCTAAGGGATTTGAAAGACTTCACCACAGTTATTTTTTTAAAAAAAAAGCAATTCAAGACGAGGAGTTTGAGACTCAGGAAACACATTTTTAACGTATACGACGTCAAAGTTTACCCTGGCCTCAAGGTCAGCCAGACGACCTCTGGAGTCTCCGAGCATCTTCTGGAGTTTCTTGACCTCCTCCCTGGCGTGGGTCACTTCCATGTTCTGCTTGGTCGCGCCAGTTCGGAACTCTTGCACCTGGTTGACGTGAAAAATTACGGCACATTATAGTTCTTATTCATCTTTTAAAAAACGGTCTTAATAATCGTTTTACGGCGATTTTTTTTTCTTCCGTTGTCAGCGTAAAACTGTCTCAAACTCTATTGAGAAAAGCTGTTTAAGATGGTTAATAAGAGCAATGATGGTGTAAATGAAATGCCAAAAACATTTAGTTCGGAATTTAGATTGGCATTGATAAAAGAAGAACGGTTGTGTTATTTCGCTTATGTGTAAATTTATTTCAAACACATAGGGAGACTGTAGCTCTTTATTCTGCAATTTTTTATACTGTGAGTGCTTTTTAAGGGCTTAGATAAAGAGCAAGTTTCCATATAGTATATAATTCTTATAGATATAATGAAAGACATATGAATAAAATTCCGTATTTAACTTAAATAACATCATGTTAGTTTATCTAAAAGTTTGGAATTAGCATTGGGTTAAAAAGTCTTTATAAATCATGGAACTGATTTCCTTAGATCATCCTACTATGTTATAAAGCTAACATCCTGTTGCAGAAGATCTATGTCTGTCAGCTGTCCACAGCTTTGGTAAACTTTGATACTTCACCTTGAGGTTGTAGAAGATGTCCATCTGGCCTGCGCTCTAGTAAATCTTGAAAACTCGTTTTGAGGTTGTAGGTCTCCATCTGTCCTACGCTTTAATAAACCTCGACAACTCACCTTGAGGTTGTAGAATATCTCCATCTGTCCTACGCTTTAGTAAACCTCGACAACTCACCTTGAGGTTGTAGAATATCTCCATCTGTTAGTAAACCTCGACAACTCACCTTGAGGTTGTAGAATGTCTCCATCTGTTAGTAAACCTCGACAACTCACCTTGAGGTTGTATAATATCTCCATCTGTTAGTAAACCTCGACAACTCACCTTGAGGTTGTATAATATCTCCATCTGTTAGTAAACCTCGACAACTCACCTTGAGGTTGTAGAATGTCTCCATCTGTTAGTAAACCTCGACAACTCACCTTGAGGTTGTATAATATCTCCATCTGTTAGTAAACCTCGACAACTCACCTTGAGGTTGTATAATATCTCCATCTGTTAGTAAACCTCGACAACTCACCTTGAGGTTGTATAATATCTCCATCTGTTAGTAAACCTCGACAACTCACCTTGAGGTTGTAGAATATCTCCATCTGTTAGTAAACCTCGACAACTCACCTTGAGGTTGTATAATATCTCCATCTGTTAGTAAACCTCGACAACTCACCTTGAGGTTGTATAATATCTCCATCTGTTAGTAAACCTCGACAACTCACCTTGAGGTTGTAGAATGTCTCCATCTGTCCTCCGCTTCAGTAAACCTCGACAACTCACCTTGAGGTTGTAGAAGGTCTCCATCTCTCCGCGGATCTGGTCCACCTTGATGTCATACTCCTGCTGGATGTCACGGATTGCCTGGGACAGTTCGTTCTTCCAGAACTCGCGGTTCTCGGCAGTCGTGTCGCGGTATGCCAGGGCGGACAACTCCTTCAGCTCCTGATCACAGGGATGACAATTGTCACAGTGGTTATTTGATAAGGTCATGTCAGTCCACTTACGGTTAATCAGTCGACCTTTCTATCATATAGTACTCATTCTAGACAATCAAGGCAAAGTTGAGAAGGTAATGTCCATGCAAAACGAGCTGACTAAAGCAATAGCTCTGGTTACAATTTGATCATCTTTCATCTGCACGAGATAACAAGAAAAGGAAGAAATGTTGAGATCTTTATGATAGAGAGTATTTTCTCCTGTGGTTATGAGATTAAATTTATAAAAAATTTAAAGAAGTTCCTTTAAGCGTTATGTTGGTTTTCAGGATATAATTTGTTAGCCTTTCGATATCTTCAGTTCATGTTACAGTAATGTTGCAGCGGTTTCAAATGGACCAATAGAGTGCAAGGGCCGTAGTTTTCCAAGCTTGAACATCCTTATGCTTTTTAATAATTATTTCCCTTAGATTTTCTCTTCACTATGAAATGCCATCTCCAGGACCATTATAATTCTACAAAGCAATCTATCCTAAAAAATATTAAGCGCAGATCATTTATAAATCCAGAGCTCGTGTAAAATCAAATACACACAATAAGTTCCAGTCACAAATTAATCAATAAACTTGGAAGAAATATAACTTTCTCTACATAATAGAAAGAGTCAAGTGTGTACTTGCCTGTTCATGGATGCTCTTGAGGAACTCAATCTCTTCCATGAGGGTCTGGTATTTGTTCTCAGCGTCCAGACGGGCGATGGTCTCGTTACTCAAGTCCTGGACACAACAACAGAAACGGACAGTGAACGTGAGAGGAGTTGGCCTATGTTGCTGCTTGTTCATTTTAAAAAAGTACGTTGAAAGGTAAGCCAAAACTCTGACAACTCTCAATTTTGTTGATTCTTTAAAAAAATTGCAGGTATTTATCGAAGAAAAGTTTGGTTTTTTTTTTTTAAGATTTACACATTTTCGGTGTTCCTATGAGCGCATGCCTCACATTTTAGAACGCCATTATAATTTACTCCTGACATTTTTCACAATTGTTGCGATCTAAAGATTTTTAGCTAAAAATAAAATCACCAATTACTATCATTTTCAAAGTCATGTCCACATCAAAACTAGATACCTCCCACAATCCCAGCAGATTATTTTAATAGCCTATGGCTACATAGGGGTTTTCTACCTCCATCCTCTATATGGTTACGCCAACTTCGTGACCCCGCCAACCCCACAATCCCAACCAGAGGGACCACACCCACTTTATAACCCCGCCCATCCAACAATGCCAACCATGGAGGCCACGCCCATTTTAAACAACCTATGTCCACAGCCCAACTTTCATCCCTATGGCCACGCCCACTCACCACCCTGAGCTTCTCGAGCTCCTCCTGCAGGCGGGCGATGGTGCCCTTATCTCGGACTCTCTCGGCATCCAGGGAGTCGTTGGTGCGACGCAGCATGCGGATCTCTCCCTCCAGCTCGGAGAGCTGCTGGTTCAGCTTGTTGATGGTCTCCCGGTCTTGGCTGCGCCATTTCTTCGCTTCCTCGAGTCTGGAGACAAAAGGAGGTTTGCGAGAGAATTTGAGGTTAGAGATTGATTTGTAGGTGTATTGAGGCATGCAAAATGATTTCGTACCATACAATAGTATAATCTAGTGTGGCTGGGATCAGAATCTAAATCTAAAAGTTTTAAGAATCACTTATGAATAATAATATTGACAGCAATATATGCATTCTAAATTATTTGGAGTTATCTTTTTAAATTTGTGAAAAATTTATTTAAAGATGTTTTAATAGTACATGGGGTGGGCAATGTTGTTGAATCTCATGATTATTGGTTTTGATTAAGAGGTAGTTAAGTCATAGCAAAATCTAAAATAATGAGAAAAATAGTAACGACATCAGCAACGAATATCAACTCAACGTCATCAACAAGGACAGAAGCACTACAACAAGCAAAATTCACACAAGAAATAACAATAACAAAACACGGACGAGTCAAAACGTATGATCGCCATTGTGGTGGGAAACGAAAAACACGTTTATCAACTAGAATTGTTGGGTTAGATATCTTGAACGAAAACAAAATTGGGAAAGTAAGTGTCTTTGTTAAAATGGCAAGAAAATGTAAATTATATAGAAGAAGGTTGTCTACAGTCCTCTAGGGCTATCTGAATCATATTAGTACTAACACAAGCAATCAAAGCCAAATTCAAGGAAAACAGGGATGATCTAAGGATATCATAAACCGTATTGAAAAGAATTATGGCAATATTTGCACATTATTATCTGTTTTTTTCCATGATATTTAAATCTGTATAAGTGTTTTGTTTCAGAGGCATGTCCGAGCTTTATAGAAACTCTTTAATGGACGAAGTGGCGAAGACGAAAAACAAAATGAGTCATAATGCATTTTTTTTAGAAGCAGCAGGCTCAGATTCTTCTTAAATGAAGAGAGATTGATTTAAAAAAACACCCATAATTACAGCGTTTACATAGTATTGGAATAAAAAAGAAAAAAAAATGTTATAAGTTTCACAATAATTTGTCATTATTTCCTGCCCTGGGGACATATTTTAGAGTAAGGGATATGATTGATGGAGGCTTAAAGAGACGAGTGCTGAAAGGGAGATGGTGGAAATAGGAGATAGGGAGATAGTGAAGAAGAGAGTGAGAGAAAGAAAGGGAGAGAGAGAGAGAGAGAGAGAGAGAGAGAGAGAGAGAGAGAGAGAGAGAGAGAGAGAGAGAGAGCTTTTACAGACAAGCAGACAGTCAGGTCTGCGACAGATGATGACAAAAGTAAAAAAATCAATCTAAAGAGAGTGAAAGATACAAAAAAAAAATGAGTTATGATGAAATAACATCTTTGCTTTCTCAATCCGATACTGAGTACAGGAGGTAACCGATACAGGAATAGAGTAAAAGTGCTGCCTGGAGGCAGATCATAAAAGAAATGGATTTACGTAGATCTAAGGAAGGACAACTCCAGACTGTGTATATTTGTCTCCCCTTTAATCAGTGGGCTACTGCCGGACACCACAAAATATTCATTTGAGTATCGGTGGCCCGAGTTCTAGAATTGCATAAAGCATTCTCATAAAAGAGATCTAAATCGAATCCAATTCTTCAGCGGTAATCGCTGTGTTGCCTTCACTTAGAAGTCGAAGATTCAGTATCGATGCGATATAAGTAGAAGTCGCGTAAGCTAAGAAGTATTCGAAAATGTCCACCTTCACCAATCAGCTAAAACACTCTTGCAGGTTTGTTGATATAGGTTACCCAATCTGGTGACAGAAGCCTACCGTACGTGAAAGGTTTTGGAACATGATAAAGGCCAAAACTATTTCTTTTTATTTTTTTTTTTTTCGTAAATTTCAGTCCCTCGGAAGGAGAAGATAAAGTAATAACTTTTTTTTTCCCGTCATATAAGTGTGAACGCATTATACTCGTAAACACATTATTGTAAGCCGTAATTAAATCATGGTCATTATAGGGAGAAAAAGACTAAAATAATGGATAATAGTGTACTAATTTTACAGTTTATTTTTTGGCCTTTTAAAAAAGGTTTTTAAGCTTTAATCTGTATTTTTTTTTTTTTTTGCTTAATCTCTCTCTTTCTTTCTGCCCCAATGTCTCTCTCTGTCTCTCTTTCTCTCTCTCTCTCTCTCTCTCTCTCTCTCTCTCTCTCTCTCTCTCTCTCTCTCTCCATTATCTTTGTCTCGTGACCCGTGGGTATCAACTATTTTTTGATCATCACAGAAACTTCCATATAGAATGATAATGAATAACAAAAATGAGAGCAAAATGGGGATAGCAGTATGTTGCCAAAATTACGAGACGGATATGAGAGGAGGATGATGGCCATGTTTAACCTGATAAAACAAGACCCTAGGTTTTTTTTTCTTTTTTTTTTTTTGGTTAACCCCTTATCTGATGGCTTGGGAACGTGCCGAGAGAAAATTATGGGAGGGAAGAATTCAGACAGGCTAACAATTTTCGGCGTGGAGGGTGTCATCAGAAAAATTTCCGGAGGGGTGAAATGATCCAGTGGAAGGTCAAGTGTGATGAGGTTGAGAGAGAAAGAGATAGACAGAGAGATAGAGAGATAGACAGAGATAGACAGAGAGATATAGAGATAGAGAGACAGAGAGATAGAAAGAGAGATATAGAGATAGAGAGACAGTGACAGAGAAAGACAGACATACATTTAAAAAGTAAAGACATAGTTGGAAGAATTGACAGTTACATAGACACACAGACAGTGGTAAAGAATGAGACAAAGTAAGAGTGAGATAGATAGAGAGAGAGAGAGAGAGAGAGAGAGAGAGAGAGAGAGAGAGCAAGAGAGAGAGAGACAGACAGACAGACAGACGGACAGACAGACACACACACACAGACAGACAGAGAATGAGTGAAAGAGAAAAAAGAAAGAGGTAAAGAGACAGACCGACATACAGACATGGGGCGCGATGAAAAGTAAAAAAAAAGCTCTGAGGTTGGCAACTTGTTCTCGCTTCTCCTCTCTCTTCATCTCTCTCTCTCTCTCTCTCTCTCTCTCTCTCTCTCTCTCTCTCTCTCTCTCTCTCTCTCTCTCTCTCTCTCTCTCTCTCTCTCTCTCTCTCTCTCTCTCTCTCTCTCTCTCTCTCTCTCTCTCTCTCTCTCTCTCTCTCTCTCTCTCTCTCTCTCTCTCTCTCACTCTCAACCCCTATCTCTCTCTCTATTCCTCTGTCTCGGTTTAAACTTCTGCCATAAAATGACATAATAATGTCAAATTAAATCCATAATTTAACAAAAAAATATGTATTTGGGACCCTTTTCTTTTAACGTACATTTTTTCAATTTTAATTTTGCCATTTATCGGCGTACTAAAGCGAAAATAATTTTCTTAAACATTAGGCTAAGTAAAGAAGAGCATCAGAGACCATCACAATGTTGCGATAATTATGTCTGCTTGGAGAAAAATATCCACATTTCTGATGCGATTGTCGATATAAAAAGATTAAAGAAATGTCATGGTATCTTGAATTCATCTGGCCAGGTTATAATCTGTTCAACTCTTCAGAGTAAAAATAAAATTCATAAGTAAATAAAGACAACAACAAAAACGAATCATTTCCAGTTTACACCAAGGGTCAAAGCACGTAACGTCAGCGATATTTAGAACCAAGTTAAGAACTTAGTTATTTAAAATAGTGCATGCTAATAAGTAACATTCTTACTTTTCACCCGGACTCAACGAAGTGTATTGTGAGTTTAATTAAAGTTTGCGTGAGCAAAGCATTTCCTCATGCCATTTAGATCTGATTAAACACAGTCGTGTATCATTGCGTTGTAGGTACAAGGTACTGCAAAGTCATGTCATGGCGTCCGATTCTTCTACGTGACTTGGTACAGGCACGTGACCACACTAAAAATAGACGAGAATCTGGTCTTTAAATTTGTGTTATTTCGTGCAGAGTTTCCAGTAACGTCAGCCATTATACCTCTAGACCTGGGCAAAATGTCAACATGGAGACATGAGTGTCTGTGATAGAATTTCTAGGGGGTTTTATTTGTGGCCTAATAGCTGTTTGGCTCTTTTGTGTCGTTTCCTCTCTCAGTCTTTCCGTTTTGTCGGATAATATGTCAGCTACTATTCTGTCTGATCTTATTATCTATCTGTCTGTCTTGTTCTCCTCCCCTCTTTCATTCCTATCTCTCTTCGTTCTTTCTCGCCTATCTCTCTTTCTGTCTTTCGATCTATCTGTATATCTATTTCATTGTCCATCTACTAACTCTTTTATCTTTAAATATATCTGATTCCATGCCCATCTATTTTTCTATCCTTCTATCTGTCTCTTTATCCTTCTGTCTATCTGCTTATGTATCTATCTATCCATCTACCTGTCTCTTTATCATATATCTATCTATCCATCCATCTTTCTATCTACCAATCACCGTGTGAGGCCGCAAGTATTCAACAGAAGTACACACCTGCTCACACACAGATGTGATCACAAATTTCCTCATATCGTGTGAATACGACCAGTCCCTCAGCCGCGTGTCTTGCAGACCGCCCCAAGCGGTTCTATCGATCATTCCCGACCAAATTCTAGACATGGGTCGGCTTGACCGGCGATATTGTTTCAGTCAGACCAGGGGCTGCAGTTTTTGTTCCTCCATCTTTGATATTAAAATCGTGTTTTGAAAACAATGCCAAGCGACCGAGGATAAAAGATTTAATGAGAACTTTTTTTTTCCGTTCTTTATTATAAGGGCATAATTAGGTGTGTCACTTTGCTCTGAGCAGTCTGAAGAATATAAAGAACGAAAAAAAAATGATTATCGATTATGCACTAATGTACAAATAAATTTATCGTCGTGTTCTTTTTCGATGTCTTCCCGTGACTTCATTCCAGTAAATAAGAGAAAAAACAAAGCTTAGAGCGAAAAAATGCGATGAAGGGATGGGTGTGGGAGCGAGAGAAACAGAAAGATAATGAGAGACAGACAGACAGATAGAGAGATTGACATTCAAACAGTCAGAAAGAGAATGAGACGGAAGCAGAGCGACAGAGAGACAAGAGAGTCAAACACCTAAAAAGACAGACGGACAGAGATAGAAAGAGACAGAGACTGAGACAAAAGCAGAGAGAAAGAGGCAGAGCCAGACAGAAAGTAAAAAAAATGAAAGCTTCAGTATGAGTACATCTGAAAGACAGTGATTGCAAGTATCGGTTATTCTGCTCCCGTGAACAATACTCTCCAAACGACCCAACTAAACTCCACTGAACCCGGCTAAGGGGTCGTTTCCTGCAATGGAGAGCAATTTCTTCAGTAATTTCACACTGCAGCACTTCTGGTTGAGTGGAAAGGTTGTAGACATAATGACACTGGTTAAGGAGGATAGGTCCGTCCGATGTTACAGTGTGGTCCATAGGTTTTAACGATATCGTTTATGTGAGATAAAACCAGATAGAGCGATAGGAAACATAATGTGTCGCTTGATATTGCTAAATTGATTGTTTTTGAAAGTGCGACACTTGGCCATCGGTTCTTCACGACAATCGTTCACCTTGTGATTTGAATTTTCATTTAATTCTTGCTATTTTTGTAAGAGGTAAACACTGATGAAAACAGCGTGGAAGATGATTATAGAGGGGCAGCTTGGTAGACGATATTTTTTTTAGTGATGGCTAATTCTTCTTCTTCTTCTTCTTCTTCTTCTTCTTCTTCTTCTTCTTCTTCTTCTTCTTCTTCTTCTTCTTCTTCTTCTTCTTCTTCTTCTTCTTCTTCTTCTTCTTCTTCTTCTACATTTTCCTCCCTTTTCCCCTCTTCTTTTTCTTTTCGTTCCTTTCTTTCTACCTTTCAGACTCTGATGAGGGTAACGGGCTCTTCCAATCCCATACAATCATGTAAAAGCAATAAAGGGGTCCTAGACTATCTGACCTAGCCGACCCTCTACTGGGCCAGTCGGATTGAGTTAAGACCTGTACAAGTCTGATTGCGGGGTGACTGTCTAGACTAATGCTGCCATGACGCGGGGACTGGTTCCACTTTCGGAGCAGGATATGTTAAGATGACATGCAGGACCAGGGAAGGAGACGGGAGGAGGGCATGAGAAAGGAATTGAATTAGTTCTTGTGGCGTAAGGTGAAAAGCGATGCCTCAAGCTTGTGTCATAACTTGTAAAAATTGTATAGGATTGATTGATTGATTGACTGATTTATTGACTGAATATTTGATAATGATTGACTCATCCGAGTTCATTTCAGTGAAGATATAGGGGATTTTTTAGGGATATTAAAATTCATGTCTAGAGATAAGCGACGAAGTGTAAAAATAATTTGTGATAAATGTTTTGTACTATCCGTTTTGGATTTTGAGTAAATTCCTCTAGAAGTATGTTGATAATCTTTTATCGAGCTTCATAATTTAAAAATATTGATTTAGAAAACTGGAGGTACAATTGCGGAAGATAAACTATAATTGTTGCTGCGTGAGACAAAAAGAAAAAAATGAGAGGGGAGAGAGAGAGAGAGAGCGGGAGAGAGTCAGACAGAGAGACAGACAGACAGAGTTAGAGAGGGAGACAGAGACAGACAGAAAGACAGAGAAAAAGAGACAGAGTGGGGGCAAAAAAGAGGGAAGGCAGAAAGGGGCAAACAAGACGAAAAAATGAAAGGTTGAGATGAGTTCAGATTACAAATACTATTTGATAAAAAGAAAAATAGCATTCCACCACACCTCCTTAATTCATAAATTACAGGAAATGTCTGTGAACTAAGTCTGTCAGAATGTATGTATCTGTCTACTATCTACCTATCTATATATATACATGTGCAGGTCATTTTTCTCCACCGCGTAGATCTACGCTAGATGAATTTGGCCCCAATATTCCACCTCAAGACGCTACTTCACGAATAATGTATGTCCTTGCATACCCACTGCCAAAGTGTTAGGAAGATCGTCTCTTAAGTGTGAGGTATTCTACTTTATGTAACAGACGGCTTTCTGTGAATACAGGGTCCAAATGATAGTCTTCGAACAGCGATCTTGAATTACAATAAGTTACAAAACACTGTTATGCTAGATACATTTTTGTGCCAAAAAAGTCGTTATCTTCAATTTTCTGAATAATCTGTTCTATTTATATGAGTCCTTGACAATAATATTATACGGCATACAATTGTTTTTTCTCTTCGAATACAAAGTGGTACGGTCAAGGACGCATAGCCCGGGCATTCAATCTCGAGGACCAAAATAGCTTCCCTACCTCTTGTCAAGGGACATCCGCTTCCGCTAGCGGAAGCAGACGACTTTGACGTGGAGAGTGACTATAACCTTCTCCATTTCACACCCTCCAATCAACACACATACTCACAATTTTTAGACATAAAGAGACATACACAAAGCTTTTCCACATAAACACACATATACACAGTTTTTACACATTAACACACATACACACATATTTTACACATAAACACACACACACACACATCTGTTATTTTTTTCGAAAAATTTTTTTATGGAAAACATAACTCTCCAAATAACTATTACGCAATGATGAAAGGGAAATTGAATGCAGCTTGCAAATTGAATGAAGCCAAAGCATGAGGCAGTCGTCGAGTTAATGCTGTTAGGTCTAAGAGAATTCTCTCAGTCTCTCCAGATCGTGGTTTAAAGAATCGTTTTTGTTTTTTAATGGTTTTTTTTTTAAGAAAGCGGTTTTTGCAACGTTGGCTAAAACATGACGCAATACGGATGCTCGACTCTTGTTTGTTCCTCTCCTGCGGTTCGCTCTTCCACTTTAGCTCTCTATCATTTCTTCTTCTTCTTCTTCTTCTTCTTCTTCTTCTTCTTCTTCTTCTTCTTCTTCTTCTTCTTCTTCTTCTTCTTCTTCTTCTTCTTCTTCTTCTTCTTCTTCTTCTCCTTCTTCTTCTTCTACTACTACTTTCTTCTTCTTTTTTTCTTTTTCTTCTTCTCCTTCTTCTTCTTTTTCTTCTTCTTCTTCTTCTTCTTCTTCTTCTTCTTCTTCTCCTTCTTCTTCTTTTTCTTCTTCTTCTTCTTCTTCTTCTGCTTCTTCTTCTTCGTCTTCATCGTCGTCGGCGTCTTGAGTCACTTTATCACACATCTTACTTATTCTCTTAATTCTTGGTTAAAAAAAAAAAAACTTAAAAAAGACCCCAAAATTTGATATGTACAAGATTTTTTCTTGTCTTATTTGCATTAATACTATCACAGAAAGCTTTATATATCAAGTCTTAGGGTATCAAGCTCTACAGCAAACATATTTCACAGTTTCATCAGGTCTCCTGGTCAAAATTTACATTGCCAGAATTCAGTTTCAGGACTTAACACAGCTAGTTTACAGACCCGAAGGGGACCAGGTTAACGCTGGCCAGTTTACTAAAAATTATCTTGAGGAATGTGAAAAGTTTGTATAAACCGATGTTCGTGGCTTATAATATAAATTGTTAACTAATAAATTAAATCGACTTATTCTGCTCTTTCCCAGTCTTTCCTTAGATCATTTAAAACGCTTATAAGAAAGCTGTGCATGTTAGCACTAAGGGCATAAAAGTGCACTGTCTTGTTGGAATTCTTAACTATGCAAACCTACATGCAATGCATGTTTAAAAAAGAATCTGTAAATAGATCTGAAATATATTTTAAAATATTTTAAAATATTAGTTAACTAT
This sequence comes from Elysia crispata, assembly GCA_033675545.1. Classification (NCBI taxonomy): domain Eukaryota; kingdom Metazoa; phylum Mollusca; class Gastropoda; family Plakobranchidae; genus Elysia; species Elysia crispata. The sequence goes on along the minus strand of JAWDGP010006827.1, from coordinate 245,402 downwards.
TTTTCATAGGTAAAACCCGTATCTATGTAGATTAAAATAAATGGATTCCTAAGAATTCCTGAAAAGCTGCTAAACTAAAATCACTTTTTGTGCTGACTCTTGGCTTCATTTTAATTAAATTACGTGTAAAACTAATCAAGACTTTACGTAGAATGTACGTTCATTTTTGTAAACCAATAGCCACTACCTTCGTCACCGATGACCTTCCGGTTTCGATCAAGGTCGGACATTTTTAACTCTTCTAATAAAATGGAAGCTGTTTTTAAATCCTATTTCGCCGTGTTAAAATATAAAAAAAAGAAAATATATTCCGGTAAAAGAGGTGTCTATAAAACCATTTTCAGGAAACTTGACAGAGCTAAAACATTTTTTTAAATTTAAGATTAATTAAAAAAAGAAAAAAACAAAAAACCATGGTGTTCATGAATTCCATCCGCCTGCATTTGGAATACGTGGCGAATGCAAAATTCAAAACAAACTAATATAGGACAACTATGCAATTTCCTTATTTTAAGTTTGATTCGAACCTCTAGATTTACGGGATGTGCAGTATCGATCCTTGCTCGATGGGTACAAACTCCGATTACCATCTTAACATTAGCATATTGATACTAGCCACCTGTAATACCAGACGGGCAGACGAGGACAAGAACTTTATCCCTATTGATCTCCCTTGTTTCTCTCAGGAAGAGGCTCAGACCAATCCCCAGGCAACTCCCTCCCAATCTCTTTTATACACCCTTATGATTGTGTTTTAAATTTCTCCGCTGCTCTGACACGTCCTCTCCTTCTCTCTCTCTCTCTCTCTCTCTCTCTCTCTCTCTCTCTCTCTCTCTCTCTCTCTCTCTCTCTCTCTCTCTCTCTCTCTCTCTCTCTCTCTCTCTCTCACTCTCTTCCTCACTGTCGTTATTCTTTATAGCGATTTTGAGGAAAGCTTTGCCAAAATCATGTAGGAACGAAGCAAATTATTAGAAAGACAGATAGTCAAAGAGAGAGAGAGAGAGAGAGAGAGAGAGAGAGAGAGAGAGAGAGAGAGAGAGAGAGAGAAAGATACACACACATACACAGAAAGAGAGATAAGAGAGGCAGTGTCAGATGAAGATGTATCGCGCCTACACTTCGTTCAATCATTGTTAAGTGTCGGAGCCTCACCAGACCACTTCTTTCCACTCCTCACCCTTTTTTTAACTTCTGCTCTTTATTCAGATCAGAAATGTGAAACTTGTGTCTGGTTAGTTTTTCATTTGTTTCAACATGCGCCAATTAAAAAAAAATCATTAAAACTCTTGACTAATTGCTTCAATATGAAAAAGCAATGGACTAAGTCACATGGGTGTGTAGTTTAAAACATTTGCAACGCAGACGAGAACTTTTACTGTAGACTGGACGCGTGTCATGGAGTGACAGGCAAAACTTTGAAAGCCACTTTTTGTTACCCCGCGAGTGATGGTCTCCGCATCAAAAACAGACATTTTACAGATCTAAGCTAAGGTAGAGGAAGTCAGATGTTAGCGGAAGTGGTTTGAAGGGGAGGAAGTCAAGGACACTTGAAGTTAATTGTGAGAAAAAGTGGTTTGAAAAACAAGGTGTGTGTGTGTGTGTGTGTGTGGGAGGGGAGGAATTAAGGGGAGTTAATTGTAAGAAGTGGTGATTGCAAGAAGAAGTGGTTTGAAAAAGGTTTGGGGAGTGGGAGTCAAGGACAGTATCTGTTCAAGTTGATTATAAGAAGTGGTTTGAAAGGGGTGGGGGGTGGGGGGGGGGGGATATTGAGGAGTTGATTGTAAACACTAATGTTTTCAAGGAGAGAAACTTAAGGAGATGTAATCGTAAGAAGAAGTGGTTTGAAGGGGAGGCAGTCTAGGGGAGTGTAAGCAGAAGGTTGAAAGTAAGCAAAAGTGGTTTAACAGGGAGGAAGTAAAGACTAGTAGAGGTGCTTGTAACGAGAAGCGGTTTAAAAAAAAAAGAAGTGGGGGGGGGGGGGGTGTAAGAGATAGAGTCAACTAGAGGTGATTGTAAGCAGAAGTGTTTTGAACGGCAGGAAGTCGAAAAGAAGTGGTTTGAAGCAGAAGCGGTTTGAAAAAAAAATGCGGGAGGGCAAGGAGAGTTGATTGTAAGCAACAGGGGTTGGAAGGGTAGTCAAGATTTATAAAGCGACTTACTGTCGCATGGCATCATCGAGTTGTTCCTCCAACTGGCCCACTCTCAGCTGCAGCCTCGCCTTCTCTTTGTTCGTGTCGTCGATGAGCTTCCGAGCCTCGTCCAGCTCCGTCTCGTACATCTGCTTCACGGCAGAAGTCTCCTTGCCCCAGTGGGACCTCAGCTGCTCCAATTCGGACACCAGCTTCTTGTTCTGCGCCTCCAGGAAGCGGACTTTCTCGATATAATTGGCGAAACGTTCGTTGAGGTCCTGCATGTCCTTCTTCTCCTTCTCTCTGTTGGTCTTGAAGCTGCTGACCGCTGGGGCTGTTTGGTTTGAGCCGGAGCCGGGTACGTGGTAACTGGATGACATCTCTACTACCCGGCTGGTGGAGCCGGCCCGGATTGGGGAAGCCGGGGCGTAGGAGGACCTCGCGATGCTGGAGGTGCGCGGCGTGATGGAGGACCTGTAGTAGACAGAGTCGTCGTCGGCGTCGCCGCTGGTACTTCCGCCTCCACCGCCTAGACCGGAAGATGACGTAATGACCGTACGCTTCTCCGTTATTGAAGAGTTCCCCGGGAGGGTGGCTGAAGAGCGGAGGAAGGACTGTGACATGGTGTTTGTCTGTACGTATCTAGATTTGATTGGCTCAGGTCTGGCTGTTGGCCGCTGTGTCGGTCGTGCCTCCCTAACAAGATGGAGGCTGTTCTTCAGGTGAGGTGGTCTCCCACTGTTAGTGTCTATTGTTTCAGGTGGCTCCTCGGCCGGATAAGTCTGACTGCGAGATTGTTCAATCCACCCAATGCAAAGTTTTTACGGTCTAAAATTAGATCTGTTTTATTAAAACAGAAAATATTTACTGTAATATATATGTAGAACCAACTTCCTATTTCGGTAAATCCCAACATCCTCCACAATGCACAACAAGTTGAACTACTGTAACAGCAGGAAATTTTAAAGACCTTATCCTTCCAATCTACGAAGATCTGAACCTGCTTTTCCGGTCTCTCGCGAAAACAACGAAAGCTAGCACCAGTTTGACATTTTCACGCACATCAATTAAATTTGAGCTGCAATGTATACGAAAGTGTCGATCACACAAAAAAAAAATAAATAAGTAAAAAAAAATTACCAGCACAAATTGCACAGCGTGTCGCAATCTAATGTGTTAAAAGATATCGATGTGACATCAGCGGACCAGTACCTGTTATTAATCATTTTTGAACACGCAGATAAACAAGATTCGGGGTACTGTGACCTCAAAAGCAGAGGTCTTCTTACAAACGTTTTCTGATTTTCTAAACACTGTCTTGACGATTTTAACCCGTCTACATGTGAATGAAGTAAAAAAATTAAAGCGGTCTTAAGTGATTTTTCATTCTGCTAGCGCTTTGTTTGTTTTAGACATTAATTATGGGAGTAGATATATCAATTACAGTTAAATGTAGTTCATCTCGATTTCAAAATGCAGTCGCAAAGATAAAGTTGCATTTTTTTTAAGGTTGATGTGGATTGTTTCGTTGACTTTGATACTTTTCACAGGATCGGCTAAGGAAAATGATTCTGAGAGCAAGAAACATTGGAAAATCAATATACGCTTTAAGAAGGGGGAATATATATATATATATATATATATATATATATATATATAGAGAGAGAGAGAGAGAGAGAGAGAGAGAGAGAGAGAGAGAGAGGGAGCGAGGGGGAAGAGAAAAGCAGAAATATAGAAGGAGCGATGGTCAGAGAGAAATATTACCATAGAGAGGCACGGACAATCAATCAAATAGACAGAAAGAGAGGAAGGAAGGAGATAGATAGATAGATAAAGAGAGAGAGAGAGAGAGAGAGAGAGAGAGAGAGAGAGAGAGAGAGAGAGAGAGAGAGAGAGAGAGAGAGAGAGAGAGAGAGAGAGATATGGAACCGCAGCTCGGCTGAAGCCCATGATAAATCGTATCTTCTCTAGCAGCATCTTAATTTGGGTTCGCCGAGCGTGGAGATTATTTTAATAATGGACCATCGCGTCAAAAGAGCATCTTTCAAAATCAGAATCAGATCTACCTGGAACAAACGATAAGTACGTGCCGAAAAAAAGGAACTCACTATCACTTGTATTAAACAGAAAAAAAGCCTCTTCCGTGGAGAAACTTAAGATGCTTATGGGGCGTTTAAAAACCCAGAGGAATATGCCCAAAATTCCACAGAAGTTTTAGATCCAGAAGAATAGCAGATCTATAACCAGAGCAATAGGATTTACTGGCTTCGAAAGAGAAGGTTTAACAGAGTGTACTGTTAAGTCTTTAAGATCGTGCTTGAGTAGAGTTTGCCCGGAGGGCATGTTTAGTAGATCCAACTATGTCCAGTGCTAAACACGAATTGAATTTGTACTGTTTTTAGGCGAACACTTCACCAAAGGGACCGAAAACCATTAGATCTACACTGCATTATCTGGCGAAGTTGCATGTATAGGCTTTAACCAGCCAAGCGAGGGAAACTGGTTCACATCATATTAAGGAAACATTCAGAGCATCTACCATCTACCAACAAAACGGGTTTATTTAGGGTTAAGAGAGAGAGAGAAAGAGAGGCAGAGACAGAGACAGAAGCAGATAGAAGAAGTAGTAGAGAGAGACAGCAGGCAATCAATCAGGAAGAGAGAGAAACCAATGGTCTGAGATAAATAATAGACACAGAGAGGCTGAGGTAATCAATCAGATAGACAAAAACAGGAAAGCAAGACAGAGCGAGAGAGAAGATCTAAAAGGAAATAGGCACACAACGTTATAATTACGGGACAAAAAAAAATAAGAAAACTCTTTGTTCCGTAATTATAAAGTTGTATGCTTATTTTTTCTTTAAACCTTGTATTATACTGTTTATACACACACGCGCGTCCTTTTGGATCCTTTATAATTTACTAAGTTATCCTTCAAGTGCGGTACTTTTGCTTTCTATTAAGTGAGAGAGAGAGAGAGAGAGAGAGAGAGAGGGAGGGAGAGAGAGAGGGAGGGAGAGAGAGAGGGAAGAGGGGAGGGAATATTAGAACTCTAATTTCTAGGCGTGAGAGGTAACTTTGGCATTTCGTGGCATATTAAATCGATAGTGAGTTAAGTCACAATAAGATGGAGGGTTGAGACATTGAGCAATGAAAATGGAATGAAGGAGGGGGAAGGGGGAGAAAGAGAGAGTGGTATGAGAGTGTGCAATAAAGCGAGTTGAAAGTAAGAAAGGAATGAAATTAAAGAGAGACTGGAAGAGGCATGCGCTTGTAGCAGTGAAATTAGAAGAGAAAAAAAATAATAAAAGGAAAAAACATACAGATTGTGTCTTTATATACATATATATTATAATTTATCATAATGCTATTTGGAATTATATTTCTTTTGCGGCCATACATCTTTTTCATCGAGAAGAAAGATCTAGAACATCAAAGACTGGCCATGCTGTGGCTCTGATCTGGTAGTGTTTGAGGAGAATTTTTTTTCTAATTTTTATTTACAGAGTAGCATCTTTACATAACAGCCCGGGAGGTTGTTAAATATTTATGTCGTGTTCATGCGAGTTGGTGTCTCCATCAAGAATGATTTTATTTTTACATTTTGTTTAAGATTCAATGTCTCGGTTTTCTTCAAAGACGGCTGAGCATGAATGGAGGAGAGAATTGTAGAGTTTATACATGGCTAGCTTTGCTCAACTAATGACTTTCACAGACTGGGAAACATAAGAAAGTTTCACCCGTAAAGAGAGGAGATGAGAAGAGAGGGGCGGAGAACAGGGGGAGGGTGTGTTAAGGTAAATAGAAAAATAGATCTAGATAGAGAGAAATAGCGGAAGAGAGAGTGACGTGGTAAAGACGATATCTTATGGATAAGTATAGAGAGACAGATAGGGGCATTGAGATAAAGGCATGTTGATAGACATAAAGATAGGGGCACAAAGAATCTATCTATATGGCCGTGGTGGTATTCGTTTAATTGACTTTGTTTATGCTGCTATTGCTGAATATGATGTATAGCTGTTGTTTTTCTTGTTGTCGATGATCCTGATGATGATGATGTTTTAGTAACTATTATTGTTATTTTTGTTGTCACCGTATTTGTTGTTGTTGTTGCTAGTGTCATTCATGTTGCTGTTTTTTTTTTTTTTGCATTCATTTCACGAGACGACAGACTGCCCAATACATCAATATTTGCCCTCGAATTTCCTTTAGAACAAAATCCACTGACCATAACTGCGTCACATTCGACTGCGAGACAAACCTACAAACATGCATTTCTCTTCCTTTTACCAAACAGCGGCTAGTGGCCAATTGAATAACTGCCCATTTGCTTCAGGACTTTGTCCACCTATCAATTATCGTTAGCCGTTACCCTGGTACTCAGGGTGAACTCTTGATAAGGTCATTTCATTTACCCTTGACAGAGACCAGCGGTCAGTACTGGACGAAACCCATTGCCACAACAAGGTATAGACCAGCTCCCCCAGGGGTGAGATGGGGTTATTTCCCATTTGAATATAGGAAGAGTTATGGGCCTTTGTGTCCATTTATTACCTCCCCTTCTCACACCCGAAAGACGATCCGTTTGCCCAATTATTGAATGCCCTGACAGCAAATACAGGGAATGGAGGAGACTAGGGAAATGGAGTGCACATCCAGACCTATATCATAAATTTCTTACTGTTATGTCTATTCGTGTTTCTAGGTGGTGAAAAGGTGCGGTTCTTTGGCAAGTCGAGCAGAGAGGGAGGAAGGGAAAGAGAAAGAGTGAGGGAGACATAGAGGAGGAGGAAATTAAAGATGCATACTCAGAAAAGAGAAGTGAGGGAAGTGAGAGTTGTGTAATTGAAAGAGAGAAAGGGAGAGAGAGCGAGACAGAGAGAGTGTGTGTGTGTGTGTGTGTGGAGGATTTAGAAAAAGTTACACAAGAAGAATTTTGCTTTACGAACATCTATGAACACAAATAAAATTTGCTGTATATGAGGTCAATTCATTAAGCTTTAACTCCAAGAAAAAAAAGTTCCGAAAAAACATTACTATAATCTTTTTTGTCCCTCCACAATAAATTCTAGTTCATTTTGTATGTTGCGTACATATATCTGAAATAAGACCAACATAGAGCCTATATTCTATATCTATTCAATAAATAATGTGAGGGTAAGAAAATTTTCACACCAGAATCTATTGATTTTGTTCCATTGGTTCTCAAACAAGGAGAAAAAAGAGGGGGGGGGGGGGGGGTAATCCTTCTAACATGCTTCGTCTACAAAGCATGAAATGCAACGACAACCTACAAGTGTAAAAGATAGAGTTAGATAGACAGAGAAAGAGAGAGAGAGAGAGAGAGAGAGAGAGAGAGAGAGAGAGAGAGAGAGAGAGAGAGAGAGAGAGACAGGCTGACAGGGAGAGAGACAGGCAGGCAGAGACCTAAAGATAGAGAGAGAGTGAGAGATAAAGAAAGAGAGTGAGAGAGAGAGAGAGAGAGAGAGGGAAGGATAGATTTTTTAAGGGCCTGTATGTCTAAACCTAGCTGGCCAGAGGGACATATGAAGAAACCCCGATGCACGAAAATAACCCATGAAAGTCTGAGTACTACTCTGGTTTAGTGACTGTCCCAAGAGTTCATCATTTCTGGGGCACACAGACTCTGACCTGCGGTAGGCCGTGTGGGCACTGCATCACTTATTCATGCCAACATGGCCAATACAGACCAATACAGCCGCTAGTTTTCTCGCCATTGATGGTGTTTGAGTCAGATGTTAAGTGGACG
>JAWDGP010006827.1:225000-232500 GCA_033675545.1 Elysia crispata | reverse complement strand
GAATGTCCAGTGAAGGACCAGGGATCTCTCACTCTCTCCGGAACTTTGGTCAATCCTTAACAGATTTAGCTCTGATCTAGCTTTCGCTGATTTAGCAAACTTCTCCGGACGCAGAAGCAACAAGATAAAACATGGCGTTGATCGAATTGTGTTTAACACAAAATGTGTTCTTGCATTAGAAGCAACTGAAACTGAAAGAAACCGTACATCTGGAAACATTCCACACTAATTTTTTAAAGCCTAGATGCTTTTCTTCATCTTTTTTTATCTTTTCATACTAAATCTAAAAGTAAGCTTGGAGTGATAAGAAACTTATAAAGTTATTGCCTGAACAGACCTTTTAACTAAATAACCTTAAACAGTTCAACTTATCTTGCGAAAAATTCTCAAAATATTGGCATTAGTTTTCCCCTCGAAAAAAATAAATCAAATTTTAAGGGCTTTTGTAGAAATTTATAATAAAATGCGAATGCGGAAGCTCTAAGTCCTATACATTCATCGGGGATGGCTAGTCACGGCATCTTGCGTCACAACGGATCAGAGGATACCAAAGGGATTCATTTATAAACGGCAGGAAGTTGTTTTTCTATCTACCGAACAGAGTGGAATCGAGCCATCAAATGTAATATGGATTGTATGTACATGTACTTCACTAGCAAAGCGCTCTGTAGTTGGACTTAGCTGATCTAATGAAAGTACCGGTACTTAGGATAGAATACAACTGTGGGTAACATATACGGTATGCATAGAAAGTAACAGATCTTATAATTATGTTTAGTCAAGGCGTTCAGATGGGACAATAATATTACTCCCGTACTGTGATCTCATTTTAAAAAATTCAGAGTGTTAAAATGTTTTCTAACACCTAGGGTTAAAAGAAAAGGTTCCTTAAGCGGAAATTGAGAGAGATTGTCAGAATTTTCATTTAACTCGTGTCAAAATCTGGATAGCCTAATCTATTCTCTTCTGATCAGATATTGTAATCTTTACGAAGAAAATGATGTCATGGTATTTTTATTAATTTTATTTCATAAGATGCCAATAGTTTTTTTTTCCATATTTTTACTATTTCCCCCAAATTTATCTCAAATTCGGGCCAAGTAGTACCAAAAAATCAAGACCATAAGTAACTGCAGCCTAAAGTGTAGACAGGTAGAATGCAGTTAGAGGAGAGGGCATGGTACATCTAGAACAACTGCAATGTCTTGTCAACCGTTCTGACACGCTCGTAACCACATAACCAGTTGATGAAAGAAGGCTAAACTTACCTGGACACACAGGTGGAGGGAAGGTTGCCCAAAACAGGTTTTTGGCGTAATTTACGTAAAAAAAAAGTAACAGTATCGCTATCGGCTTTACCGCCTTTTGTAGACAAAATGACTTTGGTTTTCATTTGAAATAGCCATAGAAGGTTTGTAGCAAAAAGAAATAGCCAGAGAAGGTTTGCAGCAAAAAAGTAAAACACAAGGTACAAAGGCTGTGACCAAAGACCTACACCTGGCGCTGGGCATGAATTACATTGTACTATCTTGGGTTTGACCAGCAGTTGCAAGCAGCTAGCGGCCTGGTCATCTCAATAAGTGACCAGTGAATGTAATGAAATACGAAATCGCTATTGTTAATTATACCCGTCCTAACAGAATATCGAGACCTTACGGTTGACCGCTTGACCGGAAAGGTTCACGGTATACTTGCCTAGGGTTCGAATCTCGCCACCAGCTCTCAAACAAATAGATTTGAGATTTGAGATTAAGCTCTGTACGGGGATCGGAGTTTAAAAGGCGTCGGACCACTTTGTGGATGACCTACATCAAGGAAAATAACCAACAAGCAGAGGGATAACAACCTGCCACATATTGCGTTTTGGAAGTCCCCAAATCGTGTCATGCTGGTGCGAAATACAATCCTCAACGCAGGTGGCAACCGAATCGGAAGCACATCATGCACGCACAGTCGCACACCTTGGTGATCATTATGACATGTTATGAAGTGCAGACAAAACCTGATCTAAACGTAAACAAAAATTTGATGGTAAAAAAATTTGATACCTCGATATTTGAAAACAGTAATTAGAGATAAACATGTTTGTTCAATTTTGCATCTGTCTTTTTATTTTTGTGTGTGTGTTGTTTTTTTTACATGTTAAAGCGACAAAGGAACAATAATGATACATAATCTGTTTGAGCGAAAAAAAAAAAAACAGATTTAATCATCAAATGTCCTTGAACAGCCCGGTTTAATTCTGGTTAAAAAAAAATCCGTACATTTGGGCTTTGGCCAATTTCAAACAAAGATGACATAAACTACATTCGTGACATAACAGAAAAAAAACAAAATTCCGTAGAGAGCAGACCTAGTTACACATTTTCAGGACACCATCTTTCTAAAATAACGCTGATCAGACAGGTTATGTGTAACTATATAATTATATAGTCGTTATTGTGAATGTGTCGAGATAAAATAACAGCCATCTATCTTTAAACGCTATCCAGAAGGGAGTTTGGGCTGAAGAGGGGTGGAGGGCGGAGGGGAAGAGAGAGAAGACAGAGAGAGATAGAGAGCGAGCGAAACAGGGAGATAGAGAATATGTGTGTTTGTGTGTGTGTGTGAGAGAGAGAGAGAGAGAGAGAGAGAGAGAGAGAGAGAGAGAGAGAGGAGGGAGGGAGAGCGCAGAAATCGTCATGGTTTATTTTAACTCAAGCTCCAGGTTAGATTAACTAGTATTGGGGGAAAAATACAATATGATTCTGAAGCAAAAATCTCAGCCAAAGATGTCTCGCCCCATCCATTTGTTGCTCTACACGTCCACAAACAGCGAGTCTGATTAGCATCTGGATATTCTGTGAAAACTAGAACTGCCTTTGTTATTTCGGTTTTTTTTTTACTTTCGAATAGCCGAGATCCAACCCACAACTCAATCAGCTAATCGAGGACTCCAAACTATAAGTGACAGAACGTTCTAGTAGTTATAACAAGGGAAAGTATGTTTTAAGAATTAACACGCATTCGTGACACATGTACTACAGAAATGCATTAAAGATACCGGTGGTTTTTATTATTATTTCCTTTTTTATCTTTTTCTTTCACTGCATTATAATGGAGAGGAAGGAAACAAAAGACATTACGTGTTGTTAAGCTTATCCTTGGGTATTGAGGAAATCGCCGGAGTAAATACATGTATCCATACTTCCTTTCTTTCTTCTCTAGCTCTCTTTGTTTTCCTCCCGCCGGCGCCTCTACTCTATCCTAGGTCTATAAAACAGCCTGGTCAAACTCAGACTTTTAGAATAAATGGAGCGAGAGGTCGTAGAGAGAGTCAGGGAGACACAGAGAGAGAGACAGAGAAACAGAGAGGAAAAAGAGAGAGAGAGAGAGAGAGAGAGAGAGAGAGAGAGAGAGAGAGAGAGAGAGAGAGAGAGAGAGAGAGAGAGAGATCGAGAACGATGAATTTTCTTTTGTTCTTCAGGAAAACATGCTTTGCCCCACAGTGATCTTGAGGGCCAGCATCGAATTTTGATGACAAGGGATTAAGAGAGAGAAAAAGATATATATATATATATATATATATATATATATATATATATATATAATAGAGAGAGAGGGAGAGAAGAAAGAGGGGGGAGTAGCAAGAGGCAGAGACAGAGAGACACAGACGAAGAGACAACAGGAGTCAAAGACAGAGACAGAGAGGGAAGAAAAATTATGGGATAAGGGTCTGGGACAGAAATTAAGACAGCGAAAGATGATATGGAGTATGCGTTAGGGAGAGAGCGAGAGCGAAAGAGGGAGAGGGAGAGGGAGAGAGAGAGAGAGAGAGAGAGAGAGAGAGAGAGAGAGAGAGAGAGGTGGGGGTGGGGGCACACGGAAAGGCATGGAGCAAGAGAGACAGGTGTGTGTCGGGGGGAGAAAGAGACTGAGAGAGTGACAGAGCGAGGAAGGAATGTGTAATAGAAAGTGATAGAATAATGAGAAGGCAAACCATGCATACATTCTGTCAGTTCTCGTTATTCAAACTTGCGAAACAGGTCGTCAGCCAGAGGCGCCCAGAATTATAGCAGACGATCATTTTCCCCTGTTCTCCCTCTATCATGACGGTCCATACTAGTGATGGCTACAGGGACGGAAATCTAAGTACAATTTATTTTTCTTGTGTCATCGAAACAACAGGCTCAACCAAATCCTGGAATTTCCAGCACATATAGGATCATTGTTATGTATCGAGTGATTGCGTGAATCACCTTTGTTACGTCATAAACCAAGGTTGATTTGCACGTATATTCTTTTTTTTTTTTTGAAGACAAAGTTTATCTCTTTTCATAATAATTTCTTTTTCGGCTCCGCATTTCGCAGGTGACAAGGCTATGCGGCGATTAATGCAGACGTACCGAGTGCCCTCACTGCAGGTTATTATGAGATTAGCTCGGCCAACATTCAGCTTATCTGGCATTATAGTTCAATTCAGTTTTTTCTCTATCTTTAGAAGCATAATAACCTTCAGAGACCAAAATTGAAAAAAAAACAAACAAAAAAAAAACAAACAAACAAACAAACAAACGAAAAAAAAAATAAATAATAATAATAATAATAATAATAATAATAATAATAATAATAATAATAATAATAATAATAATAATAATAATAATAATAATAATAATGCATTAATTTAAAAAAGGAAGAGGAAAAGAAAATGAAAATTTCAGAATGATTCTCGATCTCCAAACTTGGATTCGGCGTTATTTCCACTTCAAAAAAGGACAAAAAGAAAAACAACACACGTGGGAATAGCTGCACAAACACACACAACTCGGGCCAAGCCGTGCCGTCTGGCGGGTTTGGCATGCGCAAACTTTTGCGTCACACAAGTTTAAAAAAAAAAACAGATAAAGAGAAATAGAGTTGTGAAAAAATAAAATATCACAAAGAATATACAAGCTATGATTTTGCAAAATTGATTTTAAGAGCGTTAAATATTCCAAAGTTACATTCTAGTCGTCCTTTTATCCATGATTAGTGGGAAAAACCATCAGTAAAACCATTGATTATTGTTGGCAAATTGACAGGGTTGTAAAATCCGTGTGTCTAAGTTACGCTTCTCGAGGTCTTAATTGATCATTTAAATTCCAAAATAAAGTTGATCTTGATATAGTTGTAGCGCAGGGCATTCATAATAGATAGCAGCGAAGGGGTTAAATTCCAAAATAGAGTTTATTTAGGTTTAGATATCACTCTAGATCTAGTTTGGACATGGCGGGCCTCTTCGATTATTTAGCAGTGCACTAGATTCCAGCCACACTGTCTGTGGGGTTTTGCACATTTTGGCGCGGGGTTTGTTTAGTGTGTGCTAGGGCAGTGCATTGATCGGTTTAAAATACTTCCATTGACACAATAGCACGGGAGTATAAGCCGTCTGTATCAAGCGGAAGTTGTGTATGAGAGATTCCATGGGAGGGGAAGAGACAGAGGCTGAGAGAACTGATGTATAGACCCGACTGGTAGACAGCGATATAGGCAGGCAGACTGAGGGAGAGAGACAATGTGTGTGTGAAGAAAAAAAAAAGAGAGAGGGGGGATAATCAAGAGTGATGGAAAGATGAATAAACAGAGGCAGAGAGACTGACACAGACAAAAATATAATACGGAAAACAACAGACAAGCGCAGGCAGAGAAAGACAAACAGACAGGCAGTATGATGGAAAAATGTAGTAGGAGATAAAATGATGTGAAGAAAGAAAGTTATCACAGATAAACATGCAGAGAGAGAGAGACAGAGAGAGAGAGAGAGAGAGAGAGAGAGAGAGAGAGAGAGAGAGAGAGAGAGAGAGGGACAGACAGACAGACAGACAGAGAGAAATATGATTTCTGAGAACAAGGAAAATTGAAAGCACTAAAGAGGAAGTGGGTGTGTTTGTATGAGAGATATACAGAGAGACAGACAGACAGAAGGAAAAAAAAAGACGAAGTAAAGCGAGTTTGACAATAATATCGAGATAGATAGACAGATGGAGATATATATATATATATATATATATATATATATATATATATAGAGAGAGAGAGAGAGAGAGAGAGAGAGAGAGAGAGAGAGAGAGAAGATTTAGGATAGAAGAAAGACAAAAGATGATGGGGATAAACCAGATAAGATAATATTGTACATGGTAGGAGAATAAGAAAGAAGGGCTGAGAGAGATGAAGATAAGAGGGAATCAATAGCAAAATATTAATGAAGGAAGCGATAAACAGTATTTCATGGCGGCAGAAAGCAGAAATAAAAACCCAGGTAACGATCAGCCCCATTCTTTAAATACAGTAAAAATATAAAATAGAAGTATTTAGAAGTAAACGGTCAACTGGAGGTCACAGAGGAGCCTCCATCTTGACCAGAGCACATAATACTCGTATATGAAGACTCTAAGGTTGGTATCAACAAACAGCTACACAGATATACGTTAATCCAAAGCAAAGCTACAGTTTTGATGCTTATAGCTCTGGCTTAGAGATTGGGTCAACTTAAATGTAGATAAAAAAAAGTATTCTACAAACATTCCGTCCTAATGAGAATTCGATACTAATATTTATGACGTAGAAATAAAGCTGGACGGGAATAGAATTTGACGACCCCAAATTTTGATTGCGTCATTTTGCAATACCTTAAGCACACTAATTGAAATAAGGATAATTTTATTTTAGACAAATTATATTAGCATCGAAGTCACGAAAGTAATAAATTATTTAAACTAAACTTGTTGCATGAACAAGTACAAATATTTCTCTGAAAACTATCCAAACAAGTAGTCGTTACAAAAAAGACAACTATAGATCTAATCCTATGTAGTAATTAGTATTCGACACCTTGGCATCAGTAGCCGTCCAAAGCACGTTTCGATTATGCGAGATAATTGGTTTTTATCGATTTTCTCTGGCATAGAGTACTCACTTTTTCAATGGCCTTTATTAATATCGATCATAGCTACTAGTAATCGATATTCACTTCAGGGTTCGTTTTTTGTTGTTTTGTTTTTTTACTGACTTGTTGTTCATATTGTACCATGGAGAAAAGATCCATACTGTGCAAAGAGTAAACGTGCAACGTAACCTCATTTATCCACTTAAATCTGTGGGTTTTTTTTAAGTGTATCATATTCTTTTACTTCTCTACCTCAAATTTTCGCCATGTCTTTTTTTATATATATTATTTATTTCCGAGTCTCCGGTAGCTTTCATATGTTGAGTTAGAAATTACGATTGTTATTTGGAATACAGGAAATTAGCTGAGTTTGTACGTTAAAGATCATTTTAAACTTCTTGTAAAAGGCTATAAATTCTTGCAAAATGTGCCTATTGATGTGATGGCTTGTGGAAATTCATAGCCTTCCATTTATTTTAACCTAGATGATAATGATCGTAGGGACATACGCAATTAGTTAAATATTCTGAAAAGTTGTTGGTCTATCTGAGTTTAAAATCACGCTTGATCGCCTATCCACGCTTGAGTGAGTTTCA